>QKQZ01006053.1:0-28042 GCA_003595255.1 Solenopsis fugax | reverse complement strand
CACGAGGGCGAGCGCGAGCGAGCAGGTACGAGCGGAATCTCGAGCGACGAGCCGAGCAGTCCGTATCCCGCTTTCCGGCGACGACGTTCGGCCCGCCGCGCTCGCCTTCACGCTCGCCTCGAATTCTCGATCGTCGATCATGACACGCGGACGGACGAGGACGTGCAGGTGAAAAGACATTTTTCTCGCGCCCCCTGCCGCGACTGTCCGACCGAAAAGGACAAAGAGGATTTCTGCGACGTGGAAGTGTCGCCACGTGGAAGAGAAGAAGAAAAAAGAAAGAAGAAAACAAAAAGAAGAAGAAGAGAAGAAGAAAGATCGATATCGGCTCGGATACTGCCGGGAGATCTAGTTGGTGGTGACAAAGTTTGTTGTGGAGAGTTTGTGGAGGAGTTTTAACGCGCGCTTCCGGCCGAATCGCGGAGCAAGGTAATTGTCATCACCGGTATCGATCCTGACAATTTCGAGCACGGATCAGTTCCGGATTTTTGCCCTCTCGTCGACTGGAGGGCTTCGACGCGCCTGAAGCGTCTTCCGCTGCTTTCTCCTCGCGCTTCCCGTTAGAATCTTTGACTTTTCTTTTTCATCAACTTTGTCTGAATCGCGCGGATTCGCGACGAACATGGAAAGAACGATTTTCTTAAAGCATCTAAATATTTTGCTGGATACAGATCTGAAAATAATTTTGTTGGACCATCAAAATAATTGTGACGGATGTTCAAGCATGATTTGAGCAATGCTGCAAACAATTTTGACATTCTAGCGATACAGTTTGACAGTCCAACAGAATTATTTTGATGGCCTAACAAAATTATTTTCAAATCTGTATCCAATAAAATTTTTAGATAAACCTTTAGCAAAACCGTTCTTTCCGTGAAAGGAAAGAGTTTCTTGTGAGAATAACTTTGAACTTTTACGGATTTGTATATGCTTCAATCCCGTTGCGTGTGCGCAAGGTCGTTAAAGTGGTTAAGATATATAGCTGCAGGAAGCAAGAGACGAAAACAAATTAATTCATATAGATCCGCGATTGATACTCTCGATCGAACGTATGTACCGATTTGCACATGACTCTGCCCTCCAATTCAGCATCCTTCCCCACCTTTTGAAATCTAAAAACGATATGAGTTTACGTGCTCGCGCTTTTTGAGGAGAGAAAGCAAGATAAAAATAATTGTAGAAAGCGAAGACGAGGAAAACAGACTTGACGCGCGGCAGTAATTAACGAGCTTGAATTAATTGCACAATTCGTACTGTTCGGTAAGTAATTACGCCTAAGCGACTCGTAATCCGTCCATCAAGCCGTCCGTGACGTTCGTTACGAGTTAACGCGCGGATACAGTGCGACCGGAATAAAAAGCGGACGCTTTTAACGCTCGCAATCGAATTGGCAACGGTCGAGCCGATTTTCTCGAAAATTTGCGAAACCGAGAACCGACGTTCCTCAGGCGCGAGGGTAATAACGGGGAACAAAGCCGTGTGTTATGGAATGCATTTCCAAGTTTGGAAAAATTAATTAATAGGCTAGCGCACGGTTACGTTTTCCTCATTAAAATGTCTCGTTCTCTCGCGGAAAAGTGCTCCTCACCGTGTAAACAGGAAGCGCTTTTGTTACTATTATGTTATGCTCGCGCAGTTTAGTGCAAGCCTTAGTCATCGTTTACGGTGTTATAAGCCCCGCCGTCGACTCACTTTCGTGTTAACTCATTGTCTCAGAACCACTTATTATCTTATTAGAGGCCATTGTACCGTCTCTAAATAATAAAATGACAGCGGCCGTAGTGGGAATCGGTCGTTTCGAGGATCCACGGAAGTCGGGATTTTTTGCAAGTGACAATGCGTGTCGCGCAGGATGTGCGAGATTAAGAAAGACTCCTTCGTGTCAAGGATATGTGAGGCGATTTCGCGTAACGTTTTCTTTTCTTTTTTTTTTTTTTTTAGTAAGGCACATTTTTGTGAATCGAAAACTCTCAAAATAAATCGCTAATGGATTATACGAAATCTTTTTATTTTAGTCTCGTGTTACTTAAATTTTGATACAATCATAAAGCCTGAAGAAATCGCTTGTCTGGAAAATGTTGCGTGATATACAATAATATAATACTTTACAAGTTTCGTATAACTATAAAATAATAGTAAGAAAGGAAATCGACCGAAAGTGTCGAAACATGAGACACAAACACAGAGAATGCCATTTACGATCAAAGTGAATCTTGGTGTCGAATAATATTTTTGGGTGAATTTTACAATTTCCAGTTTATTGCGAATATCGGTTTTGAAACACGGTCTTTAACATTCAGCTTAGGACATTGCTCCCGTTTAGGTGCGCAATTCGCGGTGAACTGGAAATTATAAAATTCACGCAAAATATTATTATTAGGCATCAAGATCAACCTTGATCGAAAATGGTCACTCTCTTCTCTTCTACGTTCAATATAATTAATTATCGATGCAACAACTGCGTCGTCACATTGCCGATTACTTATCAGCAAGCGTATCAGCTTGAACGTGGAAACTAAGTGTCAATGAAGATACGTTGTTTTTTTAGTCTTTCTTTTTTTTATTTTACTTAAATGTGTAATCTGTATTTAAGCGGGCAATAATATTTGCGTCCTATTCCGGTCACAATCCACTTGTTTCGCAATGGAGCGGTTTCGCAGCCGCGGTTGTAAAAAAAAGTATCGCTCTCCAACAACGGGTCAATCAACCGCGCGCTGTTGATATATTCCTTGAACACCCCGTCCCCGTAACAAATTGTTGACCTCGGAGGGTCGGTGGGGAATTGCATATTACTGATCGGCAAATCCGTAGCGAGGGGACGACGCTGCTTATATTCGCCACCTCCATCGATCATTTTCGTCGCACCGAGAAAATCATTCTGAAAACAGCTCCGTAAAATGTTCGTGAGCTGAGAAAAAAAAAGTTGTTAACTCGAACAAATGTTTCAACTTTCTTCAGTTCAAGTATTTAAGTATTTAAGTTAAATACATAAATGCTTGAACTGAAGAAATTTAATCAAATTGAAAAATTTAGCCAAGTTAACAACACTTTTTTTCTCAGTGTAGCTTTTCGGATATTCGATTCGTTCGCGAAAATTATATTTTTGTATTATTTTCAAAGCGTAGTCGAACTTCCAGTTGAAAAACAAGACTTTCCGCCGAACCGTGGAAATCGAATAAAATCAACATTTGCGAAACGTTATAAAATCGATCGATCGAAATTGGAAAGTCAGATTTTGCGCGACAAAGGAATTCCAGGGTAAACTCCTGGGAAAGTGCTGTCAAGTGGTTTCGGTCGGAGTGAATATACGAGATCGAACCAGTCGTATGTATAAACAGCGCGGGAGAGTAAGAAATACAGATATTTGTACCCTGCGACATTTTATTCGAAAAAAAAGGATAAAAAAATATTGATCGTGTACAAAACATCGTGGCAATCAATCAAAACGTCAGCCGACTATTTCAATGCGCTACCGCGCACCGCAGCCCAAGCGCGACGCGACAAAGACGCGGTCGCGTCCTCCACCATCTGCCGGTCGCTCTGAATTTATCTTGATTTATTCGACGCGGTCCGATCGCGTTACGATTATTTTCCGGAGATAAAATCCCTTTTTTTCTCTTTTTCTCTTTTATCGAGCATCGCGCGTTTCGACCCCGGGACGTAACTGGAGCGAGCGCGAAATGAACGTTTTCGCGTACTATCTGCCCGCGAAACCGGAGCGTAAATTGCGTCTATTACACGCGTGGAAAGGGATCCGCGTCCGTCCGTTCGGTTTCACTCGGGACGTTAGTTTTTTTTCTCAGCACAGCCGCGCGGCGATGTCGAATGGACCGCGCGACACGCGGTCGAGAGACACTTGCGCAATCTATTTAAATTAGAGAAAAGCGAGCGCGAGCGTGTGCGAAAAGAGAGAGGGCCGGTCCTCCCCGCGGCCCGTCCGGTGCCGTTCCTCCCGAGGCCCATCGCGCGCGGGGCACCGACGTCGCCGGCCGATTCCCCGTAACCAATAAATTAAACACGCGGGATATCTCTTCCGGTTTGAAAGCACGCGACTGCGCGTGGCTCGGCGTCGACTGCAACGACCAATCGTCATTTTCGTCGGAAGAAATCGTGCGCGCCTCTCGATTACGTCGTCACCGTTCGCCGTTCGCGAACCGACGTTCCCCAACGTGAAAATGTCTCATTGTTCCATACGATAATAATGATTCAAATCGATGAGTCAAATTGTAAACTCGGTGTATGATTTCATCCGGCGTATCCACGGAGCTCTTAATCCCGCAAATTTTTCTCGCGAAATAATCGCGTTCTCCGGTCCTCCCCCTACCCATACGCTTTTACAATTTTAAATGTTATCGATAAAACAAGTGTAGATGGATCAGTAAAACGAACGAATTCTAGGTGTCAAATAAAAAAAAATAGAATTGTATTTAATGCACTAAAACTCCAGATCGAATCTTGCAGAAACCGGGATTTTAGAGCGTTAAATTTTATTGTTTTGGCTTCTAAAATTTGCTCGTTTTACTGACCTATTCTCGAATCGAAATTTATATTGTCAACCTCAATTCGATCTTTTATATCTATTTTAACACTCAAATTGACTTTTAAAGCTATTGGTTATAATAATCTTTGTGGAGTTTTAAAGGGTTGAAGAAACCTCTTTTTAACTTCAAAGTGAAAAATTTTCCGATAACTATTATTTTGAAGCACAAGGTAGGAGATCAAATTTAAACAAAATTATCCTTTCTGTGTAGAACTAAAATTTCAACTCAGATCTACACTTATTTTATTGTTAATTTGTACACGAGCCACACGCATTTGATGTATTATCATAATTTGTAGAAATGTGATCATGCATACAGGTTTTTTTTAAGCCAAATTAAATTGAATCAAATTTCTTTGTTTGAATCCGAATCAAGCGGAATCAAATCAAATTAAATTATTCATATTGGGAATTTTCGAATAGTTTGGATCATAAAGATTTAAATCCGAATCGAATCAAATCAAATCTTCTCTGATATCTATTCCAATAGTTCGCACATCTCTATTAAGTTTAAATGGTAATCTTAATACTGCTTCGTGCGATCCGCGTGTTTTATTCAATCTATTTGTCAAATAGATTAAAAACCTCTATTACGTTACCTTCCACTATCGATAGCTTCGCTCTCTGAAATTGCATAAACTGTAATACGTTATTATATAATTGAACCAGGAAATTATTACTTCCTCTTATTTCTTATGTTATTCACACGATCTAATATTCAACTAATTATTGTACATACACGTCGCCTAAAAAAAGATGAGTTCCCTCAAACTAATTCTAGTTATTATGATAAATATCCATCATGCACTGTGAAAAAGTTCTTAACGTCACTAAATTTTTCAACTTGATTAAATTTCTTCAGTTCGAATATTTATGTATTTAAATTAAACAAATATATATTAAAAATGCTTAAATTGAAATTCAAGTATTCTATGTATTTAAATGAAATAAATAAATATTTGAACTCAAGAAATTTAATCAAGTTGAAAAATTTAGTCAAGTTAACAACTTTTTTCTCAGTATACAGATGTCTCGATAGTTGAATTGATATGTAACACTCGTCATGGAATGAGAAAATTTCAGTTTTCTGGGTGGGATGACATTTTTCGCAATAAATTCTTTTTGCATCGTTATTAATTTGACGATAGAATTAATTTGGGACATTATTTCTAGCTTCAGTTTATAATTGTATTTTAAATCAGACAACTATATTGGTACGCAATTTATAGAATTAAAAATTTAATAATTGATATGAAAATATATTATTAAACACCAAGATCAGCTCCGATCGAGAAGTGGCACTTCTTTTCGTATTTCTAATAAATATTTAAATTTTATTCGCATTGACAAACCCAAAGATAGTTGATTTCGCAAATAGAATTAACGGATTTATGATTTATATCTGACCCCGCAAATATTTGTCGCTTCAGAAGGTTGTCCCCACGAGTAAATCAATATTATAAATATTTATTTGCGCGCAAATACGCGATCTAAAAANAAAAAAAAAAAAAAAAAAAACTTCTAAGATACCAAAGGTACATTTTACATGTTTAGTTGAACCTTAGTCCAACATGTTGTTCAACTCTAGGTCGTCATCTGTATGTTTATTCGATTTTAGATTGATAATGATCGCATGCTGCTCATTATAGATCAGAGATTTATGTCACGGTAATAAGGTTCACCGTAGTGTAGAGAGCAACATAATTCATAGTCACATGCGTGAAGCAACCGAAGCGTCAACTTTTTCCTTGCGAGGAGCGAGTGCCTTCTGAAGAATTTCTTTTTACGTCGAGAGGCGTTGATCAAGTAGTTGCCTTATTATGCTACTATGTAGCCTGAGGCACGGTCAAGTTATACTTGGAGAAATACAACATTATCTCTATAATTAAATCATCAATCTGAATAATACTAATAAATAATATTTGACATACTGGCAAGCTGAAAAATTCAAGAAATTAAAATTGTTTCTCTAGCTCGTGTGTGTATCCGTCAAAAAATAAAATGATTACATATTAATAGAATTAAAATGTCTTGCTTGACTTTTCAAGGCATTCTTGTTTCATTCAAAATCGTGTTTAGGTAACCATATTATATATGCGCATTGGTTGATATTTTTGGCCGAGAACGATTGGAAAAAGTCCGACGATATCCGAGTGATAGAGAGATGTGATACAAAAGTGTATTCCGGTTTGCTAGCATACGTGCGATAACGCGTTTATAAATATGTGCGACGCATGCGAGTTATAGAAGCTCGATTTACGTACGTCATTTTAAGAAACGCTAGCCAACCTTGTCCCGATTCCCTTTCTGCAATGATCGCTCGCAACGATGAACGAGTCGGCGATTTTGCAATAGTTCATGGCTTTGAAAACGAAAAGAAACAAGAGGAAAGAGTCGACCGTGTAGCATTGTAGCCCTTTCGCCGTCGAAAACGGCTAGAAACGTTGAGGAAATGCCAGAACGTGTGCCGAACACTTACGGCACAATTACACTAAGGAAATACTGAACACTTATGGTGTGAATTTTATTATGATTATCACATCCGTTTGCAACTTTGTAAATATTCTAGAGAGATGTAAGAGATATCCTTCAATGTGCTTAAGCAACATTTAATCGCAATTATTATCAATACGGTTCTTGCGATTGTATTTTTTAAAGCGTAGAAGTTTCCGATTGCTACGCCCGAGTTTCTCCGATCCACGATTCGTTCTTCAACCAATTTGTGGAATTGATTCTTCAACGAAAGTATCAACGAGAGAATGGGATCATTCATCGACTTTCCAATCCTCAATATTGCACTCACATTGATTCAATAATGTAGAAAGAAAACTGTCTGTCATAGATAAATATATATTAAAAGTATATACACATGATGAAAGAACAAATAGAACAGAAACATTAAATAGTTATATTAAGATGTTGAAATAAATACAAAAGATCTTGAATAGAAAAGAACCAGACTTTCTTTCAGCAAATGAATCGTTCGTAATTCTCTACTTTAAAAGAGAATTCAATAGAGAATTTTTTTGCCCACAAGGACCAACTTGCTACCTGTGCTATGATAATTGGGATTTAGGCCAGCGCATACCAAGGGAAATGAGGGTTTTCCGGAATAAAAAATCTCTCTTTTCATCTTTCGTCTAAATATGCTTGTCATACTTGAAACAACTTCTTTTGTGACTGCCACGTTTCTTTATGTTTAAAAGGATATTTCAACACATTAAAATCTTCATTATTTACTTTTTTGTATTTTTTTCGTAAATTAAATCTTAAATTATGTCTTGGATATTTTATATGTACAGATATATTTTTTTGTATAAAATTTGTAATAAGTATATTTTAAAACGATAATCAAGAAAATATTCTTTATTAAAGATAATCATCACTAACAGGAAAAAAAAGTAAATTAAGTATTATTATACTAATATGAATTCTATTGCCAAGAAAAGCGATTACTTAATTTACTTTTTTGTTCTTGTTAGTAACAGTTATCTTTAACCAAGAATATCTTCTTGATAATTGTCTTAAAATGTACTTATCACAAATTTTAGAAAAAATTCATATACTAAAAAAAAAAAGAATTTATAATTTTTCTTTTCTGAAGAATATTATAAAATTGTATCGAAAAAAGTCAGAATGAGTAAATAGAATTTTTTTTGTAACTTAACATTCTTGATTAAAGTATTAAATTATTAGGATTCAAAATTAATTTAATAAATTTGATGTTTATGATGAATTTATGATAAATTTGCAAATATCTGATTTTGCTAAATATTTTAAATAAATAATATTTATTTATATAATTCAAGTATATATTTTTCTGTGTGTATACAAGAAGTTTAAGTAAATGTTACTTGTTTCAAGCAAATGATGAATGCATTTTAAGATTATTATTCAAATTATATAAAAAAAAATTCGTTGCATAGATAACTTAAAAGACCTATAAATTAAATAGTCGCTTTCCTTGGCACAAAAATGATATTTTTCATGTATAAAACAAAATTAGCAAAGTATTCATTTTTTATCGATTTAGATAAGGAAACATCTTTAACATAAATAAATAAAAATAATTTGAGATTTTATACACAAGAAAAAATTAACATACAAGATGTCCTAATACGATCGTCGGTCGGAGGCTGTTCGATCTCTCATAATTCACGAATCGTCGATGCGTCAAGATATACGCATTAAGATAAAAATCGACCAAGAGAAGCTGTCATTTTAATTACGATCGCACATCGTGGGATGCCTTATACGTGCAGCCTTGAACAATTGCTTTCACACACACGCGCCTATATAAATATTGTATATAGCAATAATTTTATACAGTTTTTGCCGTTTAATATGAAAATTAATTCCCGACTAGTCGGGAGTGAGATTGTCATTATGCGAGATAGTTGACAGTACGGGGCAAAAAAAAAATCTGTATTATTGTCGCCGCGATTGCGATGCCGTGTGATTGCGACGCCGCGATTGCACCGGCTCGCCTTCGAGAGAAAAGGACGGAGTTGTGTCGGGAGCTGTGAACGAGTTATATTGCGGCCGGGTCTCCTATTCGGGGCACTCGAGACTATCCCGAGTATGTTACTTTCGTAATTTTATTACCGAAGCTGCATCTCGGCCAGCGCCGGCCGGCTATTGCATGCCGGCTATTTTTTTCCCCCGGGCACACATAAATCTCCGTGTGTCACTCTCACTTTCGTTTTGCGTAAGGTATATCCGGGATATCGAACGAAATGAAGTCGTTCGCCGCGAGAAAACTGCCCGGGAGTTCAACTACTGGAAACGAGGGATCACGTAATCTTTTTTTATGAAACCGCGGACGATCATCGCGGGCGAGCGAACTAAGATTTCATTGACTTAAGAAAACGTTTCGGAAGCTACGATCGAGTTGTCTATCGGAACTCTCCAAGGGACTCTTCTAGCGTTTTTCAAACGGTTCCAGGAATTGGAAAACGTGAAATTTTTATTGGAACAAGACCGTACTCTTTGAGAGATTTTAATCAAGATTAATAAGATCTTGTTAAAGATCTTATTAAAGAGATCGTATTAAAGATCTGACCGTACGTGGTTTTAAAGATTCGATCGAGCTTCCCGAGATTCGGTTTCCGCAAAGTCGACGTATCGCCGGGAGCGGTGAAATTATGAAACTATCCGCAATAATAGGCGGAAAATCCACTGTCCGGTAAAAACGTACACCTTTGGGATAACAAAGGCACAAAGACGTGTTCCGGCGGAAGGGATGCACATTCGCAAGACAAAGAGAGAAAGAGAGAGAGAAACGCGAACGAGGGTGTTAAGGACATTTAGAAAGGGTTGCGGCCGAGGTGCGACGGTGAGCGAGAAGAACGAAAGCGCCTTGCGCCTGTAAATAACGAAATGGAAAATTCTCTCCTTAGTCACGGCATACTTTCACATCGACACGCTGCACTTGCTTATCGTTAAAGGCAGAGAGAAGAATCGGGCGTGCGCGTTCGCACGTCCGTTCTTGGGCACGTGCGTACGCATTTACGCACCTGCGTGCGTGCGTGCGTGCGTTGCCGCGAGCGCGCACGTGAAAGGTATTTGACGAAAGGACAAGGGAGGCCGAGGCTGCTAATCGACGTCGTGATTGCGACAAACGAGAATGTTGTCGGCAAATAACGGCGTTTAACCATTAGTTATTAGTGTAACGATCGACGAATAACGATGCAAATTGCCAATGATAATGATATAATACGTTCACTCAGCCGCGTAGATTGAATTCGGTGACAATCAACAAATTCTTTTCGCATCGGTATGTATCGTAAAATCATATCCATTAAAATCATATCCATTATCGCGTCGCGAAAAAAAAAATTGCAACACGATAATGGGCGACGCGTATTGAATAAGCGCGCGCCCGCAATCGCAATCGATCTCGCGCGTCGTACGTTGTTAATTGCGCGTTGTATTTGCGCAAACTCCAGATGTTACTTTCAAACGCGAACGTTACAAATAATTTCATTTCCCGTTAGTGACTAATGAGGTGGATATAAACGATGTAAAATGATTTAAATAAATGGTAACGAATAATGACGTAACGACCGTGTAATATATTTCAATCGCACAATGGCCGCCGTGTGCACTTTATCGCCGTTTAAAGGCCTTTGATTGACATTCAATTTTCCTACGGCCGTTCACGATCCGTGTATACACTGTATACATATTTTGACAAGAGTAATAATGTTCGTGGCAAGAAGAAGGATAAGCGCAGCCACGGCCACGCCAAATGTAATAAATATCAGCGGCCAAAATCAATACCGCGAGCGGAAGATGAATTCTGTCTTAAATTAAAAACTCGTTCACCGACTCACTTTCAGTCACTTGAGCGTACTCCACTAGTTACGGCTAGTCTCCAGGAAGTAATCACTCTTACGCTTGAATATACTTTCCCTGTGTTGCCGCGAGTTTTTATCCGTATAATTTCATTCCCACTGAGTCCATCGGCTATTATTATAGTAATATTAGAAGGCAGTGCAAGGAAAGTAGTTTTTTATTAAAGCGCGAAGTAACTAATGATTACGAAACTCGTGGGGCAATAACATCATTGTCGATAAACAATACTGTGCTACCATACTTGTAATTAATAAATGATTAAAAATAACACATTTAATAATATATATATATTTATAATTAATAAATGATTAAAAATAACACATTTAATAATAAATAAAATATCATTACTTTTATTATTACGGATGGTTTGGTTATACAATACGAGCTAAAAGTTAATTAAATTTAAAAATTGAAGGCTTCTCTAGGTTTATTTTTTTTCCTAATCAACAATAAAAAATTTTTGTTGTAATGCCTGAATTTTAACCTTGAAACTAGCTGCAAAGAAAAAAATAATGAAAATTTTGATTTCTAATGATTTTTGCAGCGAAAATTACTATATTTTGCTACAATTTTAAATAAATATTTTTTAAGTAAGTAAGATCTAAATTAATTTTTACACGAATTTTTATTAGTTTTATTAGTATATGTAAAAATTTCGATTTAATTGGTAATGCTACTTCCTCATCAAATTTACAAATAAGTACTGTAAAACGTGATTTTACAAGAATCAAGACTAAACAAAAAATTAATAATAATTAATAATACTAGAATATTCTATAAAATTTTTATATTTTTAGTAAGATTTTGACACATATATCCTTAAACAAATAATTTTCTCCCAGCCGTCATGTAACATTAGCCGTAAATTAATAACGCCAATATCCGTCCGTCACTCGGTTTGTTTTTCAATGAAAATTAATACGTGCGATATTTCACAAATGAGGAGACTTGGGATAGATGTGTGCTCGATGAAATCGAACAATTCTACGAATGAATTGTTAAGACACGTGTCTTACATTTTTAACTGTCTAGAACCTCGGGATCATTAATCATTTAATCGAGAGATCATTTAATCATTTTAACAGGCTGATAGTTTATTATCCGAAGGCTTTGCAAATATGTTTTCTATGTTTATATGTAAAATATACCTATAATAAAAGATGCCAATCCTTCAACGATTAATTTCAAGGTTACATTTATCTCATCTATTTTTGAATGCAATTTATTAGTACATGTATTTTTAATTTATTTTTCTGAAAGAAGCCGTTATGTACGCTAAAATATGAAAATTTATTATGTGAATCCATACGATGTTTTTGCTGCCTAAGATCATCAATTTCAGACGTAATATAATTTTAATTTTAGATTTGTGGTATCGCAAATTCTCGATATCACAAAATTTTTGTTCCGTTCGTTTTTATCAACATTGTTGGGATGTCATAATCTTTGAAAATCTTTTTTTCTATCGCAGATGCTTGAGGTTTCGATAAGAGAGGTCACACAAGCTTTCTCGTTCATTTTGTATTATATATGTCTTCTTTACTTCCTTATTTCATAGTAAGCTTCTCATAGATTTTTGGTGCTGTTTCGCTTCAATAAGTGCTTAAGTCATGACTCTCTTGCAGGCGTGATATTGTTTATGTAAAATCGAATACAGAAATTGCTCAGAAGCGAGAAATGATGAGCAATAAATGTAATTGGTTTACAGCTTTATAGTTTTAAAATTGGAGATATTCGACCGTTAATGTAATACATACAAATTGAAATAAGAACGCCTTGTACAGTCAAGCTGGATCTTAGTGCTTTTTATAAATTTTACTTGTGTGATTTTTATATACCTTTTCGGTAAGTAATTCGGCGCGTAGTCGGTTGAATTTGAAAAAAAGGTATATAAAAATCACACAAGTAAAATTTATAAAAAGCACTAAGATCCAACTTGACTGTACAAGGCGTTCTTATTTCAATTTGTATGTATTTATAGTTTTAGTTTGTAACTTGTAAAATATGCGATTAACTGAGACATCTGTCTGATATGTCATGTCAATAATTCTTGAAATAATGGTACATTTCTCAGCTGTCAAAAACCGTTGTGATAGTTGAAAAATGTCACGTTATTTTAGCAAAATTTTACGTTATTTTAGAAATAATTTAACACTTCTACGTGACATATCGGACAGGTGTTTTAATTTGCCGTATATCTCACAGGTTTCAGGATTGTGAAATTAGATTTTTAACGGGAAACTAAAAAGTAAGTTGGCATGCAATTAATTTATTGCATTTCTCGCCTCTGACATCATATAAACATTATTACATCGCGAGAGAGCTGTGCCTTAAAATTTGATTTAAGTCCATTATAAAATCTATTATGACTCCTTTCATTTGGTTTGAAATGCACGATATAAATGCGGATTGGTAAATTCCAACTTCGAAACTGTTGTTCCGCCTTCTTTCTTTTTTCATGGATTTTTCAATATCTGATACGGGCAGCCCGCAAGTTCTACATTCTACGAAGTCCTGTACGGAAATAATCCAGCTCAAATATTCGTTTATCGGTAAAATTATTGACCGCTAGAAAATGAATGGTTTTCCCGCTTATAATCGCTGGTGTGAAGCATTAAGAAGATAGCGACGAGTGTCCTAGTGACCTAAAGATAATAATCTATCATAACAACATGTACTTCGATCTTCCGCTGCAGAGCTCTTCATTTATAAAAGAAAACGCAATGATACCGAAGGCAGCAAGTAAGAAATTGTACCAAGCTAGTGCTGTTAAGATCAATATATAACAATAACAAATTATTAATTAGTGTATTAAAATTTATTGTTTTATTCTCGTCACCATCATCTAATACTAATTCAATATACTGAATTTCGAAGGAAGAAAAATTACATTTATCCCCAATAAGTCAGTCAATTACTTCCAACGTTCTTCGTCTCTATTTTAATGATTCAAATAAATAGATGAAACTATTTTAATTAGCTTCTTAGAACAATGACTCTTCTATTAATATAAAATTCTAATTATTGACTATCAAACTGTTTATTCAGATCGGGTCAAAGTTACGCATACCGATAAAAGTCGCAAGGCAGTTGCTTCGAAGACTCTAACAAAGACATGTATATAAATATACAAGACCATATATCTTCTTTCGACATCGACTTGAAATAATGAACGCGTTAAATACATACAGAAACCATGAAACCCTCCCCCCCTTTTCCACCTTGCACCTGCCGATGCGGGTCAGCGTGCAGATGCAACCGGCGATCCTAAGACGGCAAAAGCAATTGTTACGAGACGTTATTCAATCGCATCTAAACAGGCAGGAACGACGGCGTGCGGCAGGTTGAGATTACCCAATGGCAGTTTCAACGTGCGACTTTCTCCGCGCGAAAACACCTGTGGCATCGGTGGCACTGGCCTCTGAACTTCTGCCCATCGGCGATATCCTTTTTTTCATCTTGACCTCAGCTATGCAACGGAAAGTCCATGGGCAGGATCAAGCGGTTTTAGAAAGTCGCTCCCTTACGGGCGAATCTAAACACCCGCGATGCCGTTTCGTGTCGCGAAACTACGGTCCACGCTGATACCGCGCTTTCCCGGGGAGATTTATGGTGCTCCTTATTTCGCCAGGAATCGATTTATGCGGAAATTTATGAAAAGGTTTACGATGTCGATGCAACGATTTCGCAAAAGACAGCTTTGGGGAGGGGGGGACCTTCGGTTCCGATGAATTAGACGAATTCAGAATTTTATAGTTATTCAATTTTACAGTTTTATCCTTATTTGTACAGCCCACCCAAAAAGAAATATTTTAATTAAAATATTTATGAAATGTTAAGATACTTCGATGTCCCTGTAAGCGCATAATATTCCTAAAATGTTATTCTATATTTTTAATATCATTTTAATGTTATAGAAATATATAATATTAATGTTATATGTCCGTTTTTACATAATATTCATGGTATATTATTTCAATATCCGTGGAATATTATGAAAATATTCTATAAATATTATTGTGGTAAAAAATTAATGTGAATTATTATGTATAAAATATTCATAAACTTTATAATTATTACATTTAAAAGTTATAATATTTCCAATAATTTAAAATATCGAAATACTGAAATATTGAATATTATTTACATCTTCATACAATATTATCAGAAGTGTATATACAATCATTTTTCATTTATATTTGAAGAATATTATTTAATATAAAAATAATATTACGCCCTTATAGGGATATGATCTGTTTTCACATGAGAGGTCTTCTTTCAATTGATTGACGTCGGTGATGATTAAATTCCGCGGATTACCATATTCTATACGTAAAATGAATTAAGAACCATCGCGGATCTTCAAGGTGAGAAGACGAACGTGCGTGAAAATCTGACGAAGATGATTCATTCTCCTTCGGTCGAGTCATGTAATCCCTTATGAGGGCACCATCGTCCCGTGAAAAAAGGCTTTGTGTCGGAACAAAAGATGTGGGATTCTCGTTTCGATCGAAGGGTTTTTGATTAAAACCCAGCCAACCACGCTCTTTCATTAACCAAGGGGAGGAATCCTTTTTTTTCTATTTCTTTGTTTCTCTTCCTCTAGTTTTGATAATTCGATGATTACGTAGCTAGCGGAAAAAAATATTGTTATTTGAATTTAATTGCATACAATTTCGCAATTAATTTGGAGCAATTTTATAACAAACGTTTCTATTTTGTCATTGATACGTAGGTCGGAATATGAGACCAGCCAGAACCTTATTGAATTACTAATGGAACATGGTGTTATGAATAGCAATGAGTTTAAACGAGGATTGGTTACGCCGCGACATTGATTGACTAAAACTCGTTTAATTAATACCAGTAAATTGAAAATATGCATTAGATTTACCTGGAATAGTTTACATAATTTTCATTTTTTTCGCGTGATGTGCAAGGATCGAAATAACAATTTTTCTTTTTTTAACGTTAATATGTATAGCTTTGTGAATTATGTTAGAAAAAAAATAAGATTGAAAAGATACAGAAAAGAAACATTTACATACTGAGCAATAAGGGATTAAAGTCTGTAAGCATTGTCGATTTAGTGAATGATCTGCTTTTATAAAGCGCATTCAATGATAATCTCGTTAAGTTTTCAGCACGCCGAACACGTAATTCTGAACAATGTAGGTCAAGTCTGACGACACTTTTCTACATGATTTCAATGACAATCATCCTAAATGCTTCTCTCGCACGAATCCTCCGATGCTTCAATCGCTGATAACCAAAAATTGGCATTTCAATTTCAGGCCAGTCACGAATAAGTTTACACTCTGACATTACGGAATTCTTTGGAAATATCTATAGAAAAATAACGACGGAACAAAAAAAAAACGAACGCAAATAACGACTCATTGTCAGTGAGACTTATGAGTATAATAATTCTTCCATTCCGTCTTATATTTTTGACCACGTTGTAAATTCTTCACTCGATAAATTTCTGTTTCATAATATTCGACATCAAAGATTTGATATATTAAATAAATAACGTGTCGTTTCACATTGTACTGGTTTGTTTTGGTAAAATCTCATTTCCGCAAAACCGCATCGTAAGAATAAGTCAGGCCTTGTCTCTTTATGACGTGGATGACAAGTTTTTCCGCGCGTTTTAACTTCGACGAGCGTTGAATAAGCGAGCAGCGCGATTATTATCGGACGCGCTTGCCGATTTAAGCGGACAATAAATTTTTGTAACAACACAAAGAGAAGAGACGAAAAAGAAAAAAAAATGTTACGGTGCATTTTTCGCGTTGCGCGTTCAACGAACCGTACGAGAGATTCAATCTCGCACACAGCAATTCGCCCAGCAACTTACTTTGCATTTACCGCAGAATATATGCGCAATGCGTTGTAAATGCAAAACACTAATTGGACAGCTCCGAACGTTTCTTGTGTAGAAATAAAGCGTGCTTTCTACAGTTTCTACACAATAAACGATTTATCGATCGCGAATCGTCCGGGGAATCGCGTTTGCAGAAAGCGACTATTTTTCGGGCTTCGTTCTTTCTATAAATCTTTAGTTATCGTTTTCAATGACGAAAACCTATGTAGACTTTTATACATTCTTTGCCTCACGCGAGCTTTTAAAAACTCGGCGATCCGTCAGTATACAACTCAACAACTGTAATGTATTTATTATTATTAATTATCTTTGTTTCAATTCTTAATCTAAGGATGAATGTAGTTTGAAGAATTATTTTTTCTTCACAAATCCTTGATGTTATAATTTGGTGTCATTCCCCGCAATTCTTAATAAATCAGGCTTGATTAATCAGGCTCGATACATTTCCGAGTTTTTAAAACTATAATGGAAAGAAAAAAAAAATATATATATATAAAATTTCCTAAACAATGTTTAAACGTAATATGGCAAATATTTAAAAATGTATTTATTCTTAAATAAATGAATAAAGAATAAATTTTAATATGTTCCTTAAAGACTTAGTAAAGCCGAAAAGTATATTAATTATCATTCTTATCTTTATCCGTTCATTGGAAAATAAATATATTTTTAGTTTTCTTAATTAATTTTTTTTGCGTCATCGTCACTTCTTAATATTCCAGCGATGTATTAGATAACTAATAGTAAAGGAATAATAACTAATAGTTTATTGTACTTTCGCTTTCAGATGTGGCACTTGACGTGCGTCGACGACTTTTTGAATCGCGCGTTTTACAAGGTTGGCCTCGTTGTCGGTCGACACCCCGGCTACTTTATCATCGTGCCGATACTACTGGCATGCATATGTTTCACCGGCTACCAGAGGATACACTACGAAATCGATCCGGAATATCTCTTCTCGCCCGTCAACGGGCCCAGCAAGACCGAGCGAGCGATAGTCGAGCAGTACTTCAAAGTCAATTACAGCCAATTCAGTTTCAGTCGTATCACACGGCCAGGTGAGAGTTCCGTCAATCATTCATTTCGCCAATCCCGCGATTTCTTCGCCCGCGAGGAATTCCGCGAATCCAGCGAGCCTTGGATAATCCTTGCAATCGAGAATTAACGTAAATGGAGATAACACATTCCTCGTGCTTATAAGATTCTCGAGAAAAATTGTACCTTTAATCCTTTAATGCTTGTTTCTTTTTAAAATATACGAAGCAATCGTAATTTTCAACATTGAAAATCTTGCAAAACGAATCTCGAGTTTGTCGTTATTTTGTAAAATATTTCAAAAAATCCACTTGGACGCAAACTCTCTTTAACTTTCTTGGTTTATGAAACATTTTCATAATTGAACTTCCTGTTGGCTTTTTACCTCCACTGGCGCTTATATAGGAAGGCAATACAGAAGCCAATCGTGTTTTGCTAGCACGTATAGTTTGCTACCGGAAGAATGGTCCGCCTCTATTTCCTGGTGAGTGATCGATTTGATCCGTTGCCTGTTGCAGGTCGATTCGGTCATGTAATCGTGATTCCAAAGGATGGCGGGCGCAACATGCTGAAGAGCGCGATTTGGCAGGAGTTGAGGGAGCTCGATTGGATAATCAGGAACATCACGGTGAAATACGAGGACGAGGATTTCACGTACGAGAAAATTTGTGCGCAATGGAACAACGAGTGTGTCAAGAATAACATCTTGAACCTGCATCACATAATGAAGTACGCATGTGAAAACAAAAGAAAAAGAAAAACGATTCCGTGCACGGACGTGAAAAAGTGGAACGACGCGTTTCAGAATGGACGAGTTACTTACGAGTTATGAACTTAAACTTTTTCAGGGAAGTGGAAGAGCGGAAGCGAAATTTGACGTTTCCGGTGACGATCAACCTGGACCCGTTTGAACATTATTTGTTACCGGTATTCTTCGGCGGAAGCGTCGTCAATAACGATCTCATAGAATCAACACCCTCGGTGCAGCTTGCCTACTTCATTACCGTCGACAGTCCACGGCAGAACACGATGTAAGTCTACCGACCACGTTCGCAAACACGTAGGAGTTCGCGAATGGAATTGGTCCAGTTACTTCAATCACACGCGACGGCAATCTCGAAAGTAACGTCGTTGTTTACCGACACGGGAGTGCACCGAGTTACATGAAAGACGCTCTGCGCATACGAATGCTGCGGCAGTCGCGGAGTACTGTCACGTTCAAGAGTAATACGACTTTCCATAAATTTCGACTTTTGACAAATATCTTGATATAATTACGCGTTAGAAATTAAAATGTTAGTAATAAAACTGAGGTACGCTATGTGAAATTTAAGAAATGTGTAAAACAGTCTAATGTTTACATATTTCATTTTGTTCGCATCGCATAGAATCAAAATTTTTTTAACGTTGATCAGCTGTGCTCGTGGAAGTAGTATCTCATTAATTCACCACATGGTCGCCAGTCGGACGTCACCAATTGAATCATCTATTGCTATCAACGGCGTCCGTGCAAATAATAAGTGTCTGATTCATCCGTTCATATTATATTAATTGCCCATTGTTATCGTTATAGTAACGCACATATAGATGGTCTTCTAGTCATATTCAATTTAATCGCGGGTAAAATTATTTTGTCGAAATCATCAGAAAGTTCAATTTTAGAGAAAAAATACTATAAAAAATTTCCTCGTGATGTCTAACGTTTTATGCACACGACATAAATCTTCGATACTCTTCAGTGCTCTTCAGTATCTAATCTTTCTTCGGTTTGTCGAATCAGTGGTGTCGCTTGGGAAGAGGCTTTCCTTGATATCGTTGGCAAGGTCGAGGACGGAGGTACATTTAAGCACATTAGCATCGCGAGATTCGCCTCGAGGACCCTCGAGCTGGAGCTGGAGGCCAACACGAAGACGGTCATGCCGTATTTTGCCAGCACGTTCATCATAATGGGCCTGTTCTCGGTCGTGACATGCATGATGACCGATTGGGTGCGTAGTAAACCTTGGCTCGGTCTTCTGGGTAATATCTCGGCCGCCATGGCAACAGTCGCCGCTTTCGGATTGTGCATCTACCTGGGGGTAGACTTCATCGGCCTCAATCTTGCCGCGCCATTCCTCATGATAGGTAAGCTATGATGATTGTTACGATAATGCAATCTTATAAAAAAGATTGCAAATTCATTTTTCAACGTGAAATAATTAGCGTAAATACACAAGATTTTGCATTTTACACCCAGAAAAGTTTCTTCGAGTCGAAAAATATTTGTTTAAATCAATGAAATGTGCATTACAGTGATTAAAGAAGAAGAGTTTTCTTTGATTTGAAAATATTTTTTGGTTGTTCCTTTTATTAGAATTTAAAAAATTGATTGTGCAACGCAAATCTATTTTTAAATAAAAGAAATATATTTTTAAAACACCAAAACAATTAAATTTGTTTAAATTAATTTGAGAACAAATAATTAATTTACTTTACAAAAGGCTAATAACGCTAATAATAATTTTTTTAAATCAAGTAAATTTTAATAAAAAATTAATTGTAAGTAGCTCCAAGAATAAATAAAAAAATAATAATGCCAATATAAGTCAAACGCAGGTGTTCGAGTGGATTATGAAAATAAATTTTTATTTTCCTCAAAGATATTTTTACTTCAACTTAAAAAATCAAGTTAAAGAAATAATTTCATCAATTTAAATATAATTTTTCTCTGATGTAATATAGATGCATTGGGATTGTAATATTTTACAAAATTGTTCTTTCATTATTAATAGATAACGTACCTGACGAATTTGGAATGGTCTTATTTTCGTCAAATAAATGAGATCATTTATAGAATAAATGATCTCATTTATTTGACGAAAATAAGACCATTCCAAATTCGTCAGGTACGTTTCATAATTTTGGAATATTCTATACATATATTTCCATCGCTGTCGTTACTTCGTAAGCCTTCATTACCTTGGAGATTTGTCACAATCGATATTTAAATTGGTACTTCGCGTATAAGTTGAGCAACGAAAATAACGACCTAAGCTTCAGCCTTTTTTGCAACATCGATGCCGTAATCTCCTGTAGCGTCTGTAGAAACACGTGTTTTCAACGATAAACATGTTAGCTCGCACTGTCTGGTGCATACGAGCGAAATAAACGAAACTATGATTTATGTGAAAAGCGGAAGTCGCCTTTTCCCTTTCGACGTCGCGCTCGCCTGCGTTCGACGCTGAGCGAAGTCAGTCTTTACCAATAATAACAGCTTCATTCGATCCAATCGATCGATCGCAATTCTTTAAACGACTGTTATTCCCTCGAATTTCATCTAAAAAATACGTAATACTCGTTGATAGAAAACGACAGTTGGTTGGGTGGTCTGATTTAATTCAATTAATCGAGGAAAAGAGTGGAAACGATTTCCGGATTTTTCAAAAGTCGATTTATTTGCTTCTTGCTCTGATAAAATCTAAGAATTTCAATAAACTAATCAATTATTGAGATTCAAAAATAATAAATTATAATATATTCATAATTTTATTATAGAAAATTTCCTCGAAAATTTCAAATGGAACAAGATGGAACTAAATTAAATATCCGAGACTTCTCTTGAATTGAAAGCATATGATAATATCTCCATAAGTCAGAAATAATTACGTATTGTTTTAATGAAGATTCTAATGCGAATGCAAAATGCATTGTTCCGCGGTTTTTACTTATTGTGAAAAAGACGTTTCCTATTCATGCTTTCTGAGAAATTAGACGCGACACTTGAAGACAGACGTGACATCCAATCAATGGTGATAAATTTTCGAAGACTAATTGAACGTATTTAGAAAATGCACATTAATTATTTTTTAAACAATACTATTTTTCTTAGAAAACCTATTTGCGATTAACAATGCCTCAAAAAGAAATGTAAAAAAAAAAAAAAACAACTTGAACTCTTGCGGAATTACGATTAATATGAAATTTATAAAAATTTTATGGAATGGAGAAATTTGTACAACTGACGAAAAAAGACAGAAAAGGAAAAGATTAATTTTTGAAGATGCATTGACAAGTTTAGGTTTTTCTTTGCACAACTTAGAGAAATTACAATTGTCGAGTGTAAATCGTGCTTTTTGATTGATTACAGGAATAGGAATTGATGATACATTCGTCATGTTAGCGGCCTGGAGGCGGACAAGCATCACGAAACCAGTACCGGAAAGGATGGCGGCGACATTGAGCGAGGCTGCCGTTTCCATCACCATCACATCCTTGACGGACATGATATCTTTCTTCATCGGCATTCTATCGCCGTTCCGCTCGGTTCAAATTTTCTGCATTTACTCAGGTATTGAAACGAATAAATTAAGTAATTTACAAAGTATTTAAAAGCTGATGGTACCTCGACATTTTATTAATCCTTTAAAGTATCATTTTGTCATAGTAAAACCAATAAAAATTTTTTTATTGGTTTCACTAAAAAAAATATATTGAAGTGAACAATCTCTTCATATATATATTTTTTTCGATGCCTAATTTTTTTACGGAATTTGATAGTAACTAGTTAAAAAATTATTAACCTTCAACTTAACGTAATTTTAAATCAATTAATTTTTAACTTCAATTAGTTATTTTTAAAACACAAATTTTAATTTATTAACTTTTTTTCTAAGTTAACAATTTACCTTTATAAAAGAAAAAGACAAGAATTGCTTTTCTATATTTAAAAAAAAACTATTTTTTTGTTATTTCATATAAACCTAGTTTACAAATAAAATATTAAATTTATTTGATAATTAATATTGTAATTGTTTGTTGTTTAGAGAAAGTAATATATTTTTATGACGTTTTAATTTAATAATATAAATAATGTTTTTAAAATTAACTTTTAGCCGACTTGGTTTTTTGTTTATGCAACTTTTAACTAAATTAATTTTATAAACCATTAATTTTAACTTAAGTTAAGAAAAAAATATTAGCTTATACACTTTTATTTTCAGTTTTTAATGCAACTACATTGCATAGATTCTGAACATATTGATACAGTCTCATGAAACGTGTGGAAAGTAAACGTTGCAAATATGCAAATATGCAACATTGTAGCCGCTAGAGGGTTAAAGTACAAGAGATACGAATGTAATAGGATAGCAAGAAAATAATAATTTTGGAAAGTACATTATAACTCAGCAAACAAGATAATGTTGAATAATGTTTTAATAGCGCCTTAATGACTAATGTTAATAATCTCAATAAAGCGTCACCCTGATGCCGCCTTGTTTGCTGGGAAGTTTTCACTACAACTTTCTGATATGCATATTAAAGTGTTGATATTTTTAATTATTAGAATTAAATATGCATATGTTGAATGACAGGTTTCGCAGTAGTCTTCACTTTCCTGTTCCACATAACATTCTTCAGCGGATGCGTAGCGATCAGCGGTTATTGCGAACAAAGAAATTTACACAGCGTTATTTGTTGCAAGGTGCAGCCGCTATCTAAATCCAGTAAGTATTACAATTATTGGAGTACTGTAATTTTTTTCTATTTCACGTCATTGCATTTATAAAGCCTGTTATAAAACTGATTTTTCATACATTATGGTAAATCTCAAGAATTCATTAAATTTTAATTTTGATTACCCAGACAGCAACGCATGTTTAAAAGATATCTAACATATAGATCTTAGATATACGTCTTTTAGACATGCGTGTGATTTAGATAATTACTCGCAAAATTGCTAATTTCTTATAAATTTATAATTACCTCGTTGTTTTCTCTCACAATGGGTCGACCATTGTTATCTAGCGTTCGAAATCTCGTTACGTCTGCATGACGTATCGACGTTACGTCAACAGATAGACATGCGTTACGTTTGGAAACCGTTAATTCGTTAGATCATACGATATTATGTAAAGGAAAGAGTTTGCTTTCTCCGTATATTTTATTTTTCCAAACATTGTCACGGCAGCAACCGCAAAGTACCGAAAATAAACGATTGAAAAACCTGCTGCTTCATGTCTCGTTCATACACGGATCATAACATTATGCAATGTAATATTAGTATCTTAGAACCGGCGAAGAATTATTACCAGTAAACATTTTTCACGTCCTTTTTCAACGAAATTATTAAATCTTAAACGTTATTTATTATGACATTTCAGCTCATCGATCGTGGCTGTACAGGGCGTTGTGTTCCGGCGGAATTGATCCCGACGATCCCAACAATCCGATTGACAATCCCGAGCACGGATGCATGACTTGGTTCCGCGATTATCTGGCGGCTGCGCTGAATTACCGTCCCGTAAAAGCGTTCATCATTCTCGTTTTCATATGCTACCTCCTCGGCGCCCTTTACGGACTTACGACCCTTCAGGAGGGCCTGGATCGACGCAAGCTTTCCAAGGAAGATTCCTACTCGGTCGCTTTTTACGACCGCGAGGACTATTATTTCAGAGAATTCCCTTACATAATACAGGTAGTTATTTGCAAATTTCTATATAAAAGTTACGAAACTCGCGAGACAATCGGAATGCAAATGTTTCAATTTTTTATTACATATTCATAATTTTTTCAATAATGTCTTAACGTATTGTGTACCTTATTTCATTATTATTCTCATTTATTCAAACTGCTGTAGAATACACAAAAAAATGATGAAAAAATTAAATATCACGATACGACAAAAACTCATTATCAGTTTCCAACACCTCAATTGTTTGATCAATAACTTTTTTGGCACCACTTTATTGGCTATGCAAAATAATGCGTTTCTACGACCGCGATCGTATCCATGCCCACTTGTTTCTTGAAGCCTCGAAAGCCGTGCCGCATCGGTCAATATTATATTTAGAGAGTTCCGGTTTCCGTGCATGCGAACTCGCGGGGGAATGTTTCCTCATAAGCGGTGCAAAAAAAAAGAAACACGTTCGGAAGAACGGAGTGCGTTACGCTTGGAACTGCCACGCATAATCCGGTACGCGCAATTATGTCACGTGTTCCCCTCGACGGGCGATATCGTGCAAACAACTTTCTCCAGCTGGCTAACGTGAACCTCAAGAAAAGCAATGTCCGTTACATCACGCTTCTCCGAACCGATCGACGAGAAAGACTAACTAAATCGGAGAGATCCCGGTGTATATCCCCCGCTTGTCTACTCGAATCACGTGACGTCAAATAATTTCACGCCGATCATTTAGACTCGCACTCACATTTCTCTGCTTTATTTCTGACACTTCGACATTTCTTTTTAACTAAATAATTACAAGAAACTTGAAATGTATTTTTATTTATCAATGGAAAAACTAAATAACTTCAACATTTTATTATTCATGTTTAAATTAATAAATTATATTTCCATTATTATTTTATTGAATGTAAATTAACAAAATAACATTAATTAAATTATTTGTTACATTCACTTGATTTTCATCAATATGAATGAATTAATTATTGTCAATCTAGACGTTTAAATCCGTTTTACAAATTTTATAATTTTGCGTCAGATTTTCAGGAGATAATTTTATTTTTTATATTATATTTGTACAATTACGAAACTAATTGTCCGGACACAGGATAGGAAAGTTTATTTCATGAGCTACAAATTTACCAAATATTATCATTTTTAAAGGAAAATTAAATTGGCAGTAAGAATCCATGTCAGTGATGCAACTCCATCAAAAATATACTTTTAATTTGTAGCATAAAATAAACTCCCAATATCTTGTCTTGAATTTATATATTCTTTTCATTGCTTTTCAAGCTAATAAATATTCGCGCAAAAATTCATTTAGATCCACTTACTCTTACTAATTGCAAAAACTATTATAAATCAAATTTTTCATTGTTTTCTTCTTTGCAGCTAGTTTCAGGGCCAAAATTCAGGCATTCGTAATCAAAACTTTTTGTTGATTAGAAAAAAAAAATAAATCTAGAGAAGCCTTCAGTTTTTAAATTTCAATAACTTTTAGCTCGTATTTTATAGCCGAAACATTCTTAAAATCATATGTTTTTATTTTTAAAAAGTCACATGTGATTTTAATAAAAAATATATTACGAAAGGTGCGTTAGTTTACCGCGAGACAGTTTCGTGCAGCTCCTGTGATCGTTTCAATTAGATAATTGAATATTTCATAATGCGTAGGCGATTTCAATGCGTCTTAAGCGCGCTACTTTGCACGGCGTTGAGATCTCTCTCTCTCTCTTTCTTGAAGAGATGAAGTAAAATTGTGAATGCAGCGAGAGATACATGGTCGTAGACTAAGAATTTCACTGGGACCTTTTTCCCGCCGTTGCGTTAGCCCGATGTATTGTAGTGAAAGTACGTTTCTCGAAGATGGTCTTGCACTATCGCGTTTCCTCGCGTTATTAATAACATCCCGACGTCACGAGCCGTCAAGTTCCGATGACTGCGCGGAAACGTCATTCGTCGAGAAACTACTGTCATGGTGAACTCTTAATAACGACGCACGGCGTAATTGGATCCGCTCGCGGAACGTTCATGTCGAAATGTTCGTGCGTCAACGTACCTCGAGATCGAACAAATTGCATAATCGTGACAAAATGTGACGTTGCGGCTTTGCGTGGTGCCGAGAGGAAGCCGCTCTACGAAGCTTTCTCGAAATTACTTTCACGCGGTTACCGCAGGAATTCCCAAAAAGGTGCCTGCTAACCAACCTGTGTACCTTCACCGTTACGTTTGCGACTTTCGTGAACCGCAGAAAAGGAAGGGAGAGAAAAATAGCAGATGATTGTAAGAATTTTTGAGTGTACGAATAAAATAATTTTTTTTTTTTGCGAAAGATTCGTTCATTGCGCGATTTTCAGTTTAATTTATAAAAAAAAACTCACTCTTAAAGAATACTTTTCAATTGCACTTTTGTTTCATTTTTCTATAGGTGATAATAAGCGGTGAATACAACTACAGTGATCCGATAATCCAGCAACAGATAGAAAACCTAACACAGACCCTCGAAGCGAGTACGTACATCATCGACAATCCGTTCTACACCCAGAGTTGGCTCCGTGACTTCCTCGACAGAGGCGACAGTGAGAACCTAGACGAGCACAGCTTCATCAAGAATCTCAAGAGCTGGTTCGACGAGAAATCGGAGGACGACGCCTCGTTCCTGGACATCAAATTCGACGACACGGGCGAGAAGATTGTGGCGAGCCGATTCATGATACAGCCGGTGAACGTGAGCGGCACTAATCAGGAGAAGGACATGGTGAAGGAGCTGCGTGGCATATGCGCAGCCTCGCCGCTCAACGCGACTGCATTCCATCCGTACTTTGTGTTCTTCGACCAGTTCGAGCTGGTAAGGCCAACCAGCATTCAATGCATGATATTCGGCGCGTTCGTGATGATGTTCATTAGCTTCATCTTCATCCCGAATATCTTTTGCTGCCTATGGGTCGCCTTTTGTATCGTGTCGATCGAGCTGGGGGTGGCTGGTTACATGGCGCTGTGGGACGTCAGTCTCGATAGCATCTCTATGATCAATCTAATCATGTGCATCGGCTTCAGTGTCGATTTCACCGCGCACATTTGCTACGCCTACATGAGATCGAAACAGCCACGGGCAGAAGATCGAATCAAAGAAAGCTTGTACAGCCTGGGCCTGCCGATCGTTCAAGGCGCCGCCTCGACGATACTCGGTCTAATGGCCCTCCTGCTGGCCAATACCTACATCTTCCTGGTATTTTTCAAGATGGTCTTCCTCGTGATCTTTATCGGCGCCATGCACGGTATGTTCCTGCTGCCGGTGTTGCTGTCCCTCTTCGGTCCGGGCATTTGCAGCGGCGGCAATAGCGAGCCTGGTAGAGCAGAGAACACGAAAAACAGCACACAGGAGAAGGAGTTGCAAGCTGCCAGCAAGCTGCAACAGCAGCAGCAGCAGCAGCAGAAGCAACAGCCGCCCTATGTGATCCCGCTTCCTCATCTAGTCTATTACGGTCCGGGCGATATCAAGCCGCTCCAGGACAGTCCCGCGATGAGCGTGGCGGCGCTCGAGGAGAGGGATCCCGGCTTGGGGACCAGCGAGGATAGCAACTCGACCGAGAGTGGCTCCTCGCAGAGCAGGAGGCGCCAGTGCAAGCAGCCGCCTCAGGAGCAACAGGAGCAGCAGCCGAATCAGATCCGTCCCGACATGTGGAGGAGATCTATCGGCGTGCTCTACGGCCTGTCGCAGTTCCAATCCGCGGTCGGCGGCGAACCCCAGCACCCGGCGCCGGACTACCCCGGCGCC
>QKQZ01006048.1:34943-175392 GCA_003595255.1 Solenopsis fugax | reverse complement strand
CGTAAAATAGAAAAAGTAATATAAGATTAAAGCAATAAAAATAATATATATATATATATATATAATAAGAAGATATTTTTTTACCTTACTAAAATAGTTAATATCGATATATCATAGATTTCAAAGGCATAGATTTAAACATTAAGACACAATAATAAGCAAATCTTTAATTATCTCTTAAATTTTTCTTTTATAAAGGAGTAATTTTGTTGAGAAAGGTGCCGATTGTACAGTTCTACCAGACTTAGAGCAGCTCATCGAGGACTTTTACTGTGAGAAAAAACCGATCGGCACTATGTGCATAGCTAGTGCGCTTGTTGCTAAAGTGTTGAAGGGTGTGAAAGTTACGCTTGGCAAAGATTGTGAGTCATATTGTTTTATCGTGGATATCCTTCATGTCGTAACATTTAAAAATTATTTCTCAGCACCCAAACAAGACTGGCCATACGCTGATGCTATCCAGAAGGTCAAGGCTATGGGAGCTAAGATAGAAATGAAAGATGTTAAAGGAGTAACATTAGACAAGAATTACGGAGTTCTCAGTACACCAGCCTGGTTGTACGAACCAGCTACTTATTCAGAAATTTATGATGGTATTGGTAAACTTGTCACAATGTTAAAAAAATGCATGAAGTAATATGTATTCAAAAGTCTCTGGAAATTATACTATGTAATGTCACGTTACACTTTAATAATTTATTATTAAATTTATTGTATGTACTATATTTAGAGAGAGCAAACATTTTTGTTACATTATATATTATTTTCTATATATTATTTTTATAAATCAAATATTTTTTATATTATGTAAATTATTTTTGAAAGTATTAAAATTATTATTACCTACCTTGTGCATTTTTCGTAAAATTAACGTAGGATTATGGGACAGGAACGTTATTTTCGAAAAAAATATATTTTATTTAATGTTTTTTTCGCGCCCTTTTGAAATGAAATGAGTTGAATGGGGCACGCATGAGTTTTGAATATGTTAAGGAGATCGATAAGTCTAATATACAGTTAAAATAATTAATAACAAGTGAAACAACAATGAATCGAGATCTACGGCGAAGAATTTTTATCAATTTAGAATCTTCTTTTTGTTTGTTAAAAAATACGGCAATCTTCGCCGCGAATTTCGTCCGGGGTGAAAGTCATTTTGATCATCATTTTATAGGAATTCTGGATTGATCTTTCTTCTCCAGTACTCTCATCATAAATTTTGAACCTAAACAGTACGGAGAGAAGTAATCAATATATTTTTATAACCAATAGCGAATACAAAATGGGCAGTCTTTATTAGTTTACTGAATATATATGTGGATCTTCACATACTTAACGTATAGCCAATTAAAATTAATTTTACTGATGCACGCAAAGTCGCGCGTGTTAATTGTAATATTTAAACGCGATGGCAATTCATTTCCGCTTTAGCTCAAACATTAAAATACAAAAAAGAGCAAAGTAAAATACAATAACACCGAAGTTTTTCGCAAGTCAACCCGACATGGTTAAAATTTTGTTGCGTGTATTTTCATAGGTCTACTTATGTCTTTTTGTTTTTATTTTTGAACTTTTAACACCTAGAATGGAGCCACGTCACATTTCAAAGAAAGAAGAGCAACGAATGTAAATACTGTAACTGAGAAGAACAGATCTCATGCATATTCTGAAGTATATAAGTCCTATGTGATTACGCGTTTCGCATAATTATAGGATAACGAGGCCGCGCGCACGAGCCTCGTGGTTTTCGCTAGAACACAAGTGTCGTTGGTAAGAGTTACCGATTCCAGAACCGTGGCTTACTCGAGCGTAACGTTTCACGTACGAGCAAGTGAATTCAATCAACGTAAAAGGTCTCCGTGAATAATCGTTGCTAGTTAGCTTTGCAAGCGCCTCGCCGAAACGGGAACGTTTCTCCAAGAAGGTGTTTGTACGATCGCGGCGGAACATATATAGCACCACATGGAATTTCTTAATCGACGCACTGTAGACTCGAAAAATCTTATATTATTTAGGATCTTTCAAACTCGTGCAGTTACAATCTAACTAGGGGAATAATTTAAACGTTAGGGCCACATGCGTTTTGGATCTAACAACGATTGGCCGATTAACAGGAACGGCAGTGCCTTGTACTCTTAATGCTATTACCTTAAAATCTATGAATTAATCCGAATTTTCGCATCGTTCAGAGGAAATGATACAGAAGTTTTGTACGGTGCTAAATTTAAAACTATATAAGCTGATGTTTTCGCGTTCTCATCTCGATACAGAGCGTCGTCGGAATTCCAATAGTAGGAATTGCATACCGTCTAACCGGCGACGTCGCGCGTTAATTTCGAAATACGATTCCCCAGTCGCCAGTTTTTCAGCTTGATCGAAAAGTTCATATGCGCGCACTTATCGTATCATCCGCAAATGAACAAAAATGCGAACCTTTTCTATTTCTGTCGCAGTACATTCTCCTACAATGATTAAAAAAAAAAAAAAACGACGCTTTTCAGACTTTGGTTCTGATCTCGAGGCCAAATTCCGCGTTTGGGAGAAATCCCGAGGTTCGCGTCCACGTTAATGTACACTTTAGCGACATTTCGCTACGCTCAGCTGAGAGCGAGCAGCGGTTCGACGGACATGCGAGATCTTCTGGCCTTGTCCTCCTCGTACTGCTTCATCTTCATGAGCTTCCACTTGCCCTTGCTCTGCTTTTTCCTCGGTATTTCCGTAGTGGACACTTCCTCCGCGTTAGACTGCTCCTCTTCTTCCAACATCCTGAGAGTCTCGATGATGTTCCTGGGTTCCGTGACACGACCGGTGGAACTGCCGTTCTTGTTGGCATACACTACGGAAAGATGCGAGAAGCTGGACTTTGGCGGCGCTGTAATGTCGGCGAAATCGCGGAAATTCGCGAAGAAATCACCGCCACGAATCGGCTGCGGTTTTGGATTCCTGTAATAGTGCGCACGGCCACGACTCTGATAGTACGGATTGTAGAGGCTCTCGTCTACCGAGTACTCGTCGTTCTCCTTTTCCTCCGGATAATAAGTACCGCCGCGGATCACGCCGAAATTACCAGACCCCAGTATAGACTGTTGATCCTTGGTCGCGGCGGCCTGATAATTGCGATCGCGTTGGAAGTAGCCTATGAATCTGTTAGGGCGATGTCGCTGCTGTTGTTCCGCGAACGAAAGTCTGTGATTCGCAAAGAGCTCCGCAAAGGACGGGAAGAAGTTTTGACTTTCGGTTTCCAAATTTCTGCCTCCCGCATCGGTAAACTGTGCGACAGCAGTATGATCCGTGTTCTTTGCCTCTTGATCTTTAGAAGGTTCAGTTTTTTCCTCTTCGGTTGACTTCTCGTTATTCTTATCGGTGACGGTCTCGGTTGACGTTTCGGGTTGATTGGTCTTCTGCGTGCTTGCCTCCGTGCGATCTGATTGCGAAGTCGTCTCGGATTCATCCGGCTCCATAAACATGTCGGAATCGTCGTAGTCTTGGCCTACCTCCGACGCCGACGCCACGGAGTCCTGAAACAGCGAGAAAAGTTTCCCCACAATTATACTGGAAATTAACGTCGCCTTCGAACAATAAACAGCGGGAGAAAGTTTACAGTGTTTGCACGATGCAATCGATGCATGAACAGAAAGATGTTTTATGAGTCGCTAAAATGATATTCTTCTAAATTCAACGCGCAACTCCATGGACTTTCCTCGCACTTTCAAGCATCTGGTTACGCACATCGAAGATTCGTGTAACGAGCGGAACAGTCGGTCAGCTTTAACATCAGGAAATTGATTTCAAATTACTCCATGAATTACTGCCGGTAATCGTTCATGATACGAACATACAAGAAGAATATTAAAACTCCTATTATATAATTTTCAGTGATCTAATATTTGTTTTAAAATTCAACGAATCGAAGGCGTTCCTACACAGAAAAAAATGAGTATCAAATCAACAATTCATTGTTTCATATATAAGCAAGAATATAAAATCTTCTTGGAAGAATTTGATAATCTTGATCAGACATAACTTGCTTACATGAAGAAACAAAATTTCTTTATGTTAGCAAATTATGTCTCTTTGAAATTATAAATATTTCCAAGGAGATTTTATATTTATTATACTAATATATATTTACGATACTAATTTTTTTTCTGTGTATGAATAATATTTTCAACACTAATTCAATGTTACATAAATAATAGCGGATTAACACTTTAATGGAACTTAAATGAGGATTCTAAAAAATTGGTTTCTTATAATTCTCATACAATTTCCCTATCGCGATTTTAAATTAGTTTCCTAAATCCGAGAAAATGTTCTACTAAAGAGGTAGAAAAAACAGAATAAAGATAGCCTATCGGAATCATTTTTTATACAATTCTTCTCGGAATTATGTCGTAGGCTATTTACAGTGGCTACTGCAGTGATTAGAGATTATTCAAGCCTGACAGGAAAGGTTTCAATGAATGCACGGTGCAACAGTTCCTTTCGCGGAGTGCATCAGCCGAGCGTGCAGGCCGAAGAGAGACGGCCTGCACGTTCGAGCAGTCCATCGTGTCCTCGCCTTGACATTTAAGGCATCTTCGTGCCAGCGACCGCCTGTGCAAGACCAGTTACCACAAGTACGTTATGACCCGTACGTTGGTATACCGTCTACACATACCGTTCCATACAATAGCGCGTTTCGATTGTGCACGGTGCATGCGTATGCTCGCGCGTCGCGACGGTAATGCGAACGAAACGCATAGATGGTCGTTGAAATCGATTGCAACACGTCGGCGACACGCCTAGCATTGTTACGAATATGTCAGGTCAGCACTCCGACATAACTGTGTCTACCTTCTCGGCATAGTATTTCGCTGCTGTGTTGAAGTTACCTTTACAAATGCAAATGGGTGTAGTTGTACCGCGATTTGCCTCTTGCACACGCCAACTTAAAGTTCACTAAAATGCTGGCGAAAATTTTTAACTTGATGACAACAAACCATCGTTTCCAAGTAATGAATAATGATTTATATTTTTTGCATTATGTATAAAGGTTCTATAATACTATTCAAATAAGTAGAACAAATACGTAACATTTTGCAATAAAGTGGTTGTAAATCAATGGTCCGCATAAAATTTCTGACAAGAAAGGATCGTAATGTTGCTATTCCGAATGTTACATGAATTTGAAGACAATAAATTCGACATGCACCGGCAAACGCGAGTATGATGGATGCCTCATCGCGGTTCGTAATGAGAAATGAGCGATAGGCTTGGCGAGCGAGATACTGTGCATGAAGTTTTGATCGTATCAGGAACAAAGTAACGTGTTGCAGTTAATCATGCCGGTATAATTATTTGTCTTCTTCTACTAATGTAATTAGGTGGCACTATCATCTTCATAACAAGACAAATTGAAAGACTACCTTTGCGACATCATATATTATGTGAAATGTGATTATTTCATATTATGCAAAATGATTAAATTAAATTAAATTCTCAAATCCGAATATTCATTAATCTCTGTTGGCACATAATGCATTAATAATTAAATAGCCATATTATTAGTAATAAAATAAAGCAATAATGTGCAATCGTTCATTTTAATTAGAAAACATATTTACAATGGTAATTTATTTTCAATAAAATCTTTTAAAATTATGCCTCATAATATAGTGCATGTAGATAACTTGTAAAATAATAAATATAAATAAGAATATTTGTTATTGAAAGCGATATAGAAATAACAGACGTCAAAGCAATTTTGTACAATTATCGTACAAAAAGAATTGAATACGAGGAGAGAACAAGCTATAATTATACCTATGATCAGAAAACATGATTTAATCAATTATTCAAGTGATTTGCAGGATTAACATTGCAGTAAAAGTACAAACATTCCAACTTTTAATTTTTCTTTCTGTAAAACTCTGAATATTTTATTATGTGCGTAATCATTGGAGCTCTTTAAAATATGGAATTATTATTTCCGAAAAAATAATACACAAATATAAAATCACTACATTGTAATAAAATGAATAAAAAGAGCAAGTGTGTATGTAGAGTTGTGGATATATCACGTATTTATTTCCTGTTATTAGATAACATTGTTAAAAGATTTAAGCTTGAAACAACCTCGAGACATACATATCGGACATACTTGATTAGGGTTAATAAGAAAGTTATAGAATAGAAAGACGTATTACAATTATTATATGTGATTACAGAGTATAATTAGTTCCGCGATTTGCACACCTGACAGATACGCCGAGTGAAATGATCATAAACTCAAGAATTAAAGTGTTACTGATAAAATAGCATGCGCTTGATCAGAAAGTTCTTACTGCTGCTTGCTTGAACGTATTATTTCTTTCGCCATTTTAGTCCAACATTTTGATGTGTAATATTCAAACCGGATTTGAAGTAACACGAGAGGATAATATTCTCTATAACGATCGAGATAGATTGAAAGGAAAAAGGGAGAGGAAAGGAAGGACACGCTATTATTACGCGATTACAAGACGCAAATTAGTCTCGCAACGCGTTCTTGTGTTATGTGGGCAAAATGTACGCGCGCGATACACCTGCAAATTATTATATTATCTCGTCGTGATGTGCATGCGCTATCCAATTAGCAAGAGCATCTCTACTCCCGGTTGGTATGAATTATATATGAATTAGGGACAATCAGCACACATAGCCGCGAGACACACGCTAGATAATCAGTAGTTCTTAGCATAGCACGAATCATTGTGAAGAAACTTAAGCTTCATTATCGAAGCACATGTATTGTGATTCGCGAAAGTGCGACACAGAAATCCTGGGGTGAAATCGATGATATTGATCTACTGATTGTAAAATACAAGCTTATAATTTTATAATATCTTGGATTCTCGGTTCCTTCTCGTTTGAAGAGCTTACAGAAATTTATATAAATTTAAATAAATTATTGAAAAATTAATGTACAAGAGAATTGTATTAATTAAAACATTAAAAACCATTATTAGTAATTATTTTTTATTTCTTTTATGGTTTTTTGCTGTTAAGCCTAATAGATTTTAAAAGATATTATTACGAAATTACGAGAAACAATATAAGAGAATAATAACAAGAATAATAAAAATTATTTAACTTATCTGACGATCGTATTGTCGCTCAAGTACAAATCGAACAATGGTCGGTGCGTTAATAATTATATAGATAACTATCATAATTTATATAAAATTATGAAAAGAGAATACACGTGCACGCAAAGTATTTTACTTAAACGAGATAATATCTGTTTGAATCAATCGATAATGCAACTGTATAAAATATTTATGTAAATACGCAATTGTTTGAACAAATAGAATATCTCATAAACTGTATAATATTTTAATTTAGTATACTTTATATTAATTAAAATTGTGATATCTATAAAAATATCGGGATTACTATAGTTTTCGAGTCATAATCAATCAAGGAAAAAGAAATATTGCAATTGCGCGTACACACAAAAACAGTTAAAAATTTGTACGTATTAAAATCTATTATCTTCATAATTTTCATATTTCAGATAATATTAATTTTTTAGCCGCTTAAAATTTATTTTAGACTATTTTTATCAAGAAATTAGATTTCCTATAAAAGTTTTTACAAAATAATAATTTGTAATTGCTATCGTCGATTGTTTTTAGTTACTGTATAAATAAATATAAATAAATCGTACGAAATATCTGCTTTGATAAATAATCTCGGTATTTACGAATCGTCAATAGTAAAAATTAATTAATCGTCGCTGATCAATGATTGCTGATCGATTGTAATGATTGCATTTTTCTTGATATTCGGCGGGATTATGTTTTGAAAGATAACGTTACGACACACGAAGAAGAGCGCATCTATCATTTCAAGTTTCACTGAACGAATAATAACATGATAAGTACACAATACAATAGGCTGTACATTACGCGAAGGCTAAGGCCAGATAAACAAAGCTGAGCGCCGTACATTGTGTGCATTTCAAATATTTAACACATTTTTAATGAAATATTCTTGTAATACGAATATTCTTGTTCCAAATGTGATAAGTAGGTTTTTTTTATCACATATTAAGTTGAATCCAGATCAAGTAAGCGAGCGCGAATAAACACGAAATACATAATTTATTTCAATAAGTGCGAATGATTAGTATAGTGATATAGAAATTAATTAACAAGATGAATACATTACTAAAATCTTTAAATAATTTCTAATTGAACTATAGATATAATCTGTTTTACATTACGATTTAAATATAATTTTATTTTATTAAGTATAATTTTTATGTACTATATAAATCTACTTTAGGTTTTAGGTTTATAATTTACATTAATTTTAATATAGAATTTCGATACATTTTTATTTATAATTTATGTTATGTATTTCGTATGCATGAATTTATATTTTATAGATATATGTATGATTTTAATTATTTTTTAATGTTGTTTTTTTTTATTTTATGACACAAAAAATTATAAATATTTTATTTTATATTTCTAATGTAAATTATAAGTCTCATTAAATATCTTTAATATAACAAATATTTTAAGAAATAGATATATTAAAAATGTATATCAAAGTGCACACGGCATATAAAATTAAAAATCTTATTTTGGTAATTATAGAATTTTATTCTAAATTGCAAAATTATGTGAGTTCTGATTTATAGTGGAATTTATAATTGTTGTCCTCTAATTTTTTTAAATATTAATACTACGTGTATTTCGTAATAATTGATTATGACACAATTTTAATTTATTACATTACAAATTCTTTAATTGTGCTTTTTAATGAAGACGCTTAATCGAGAAGCAATCGTTATATTCAACGCATTTGAAAAGCGATATGCGTAATACGCGAGAAACCATTCACTGATATGATAAGCAAGAAAGAGAATATGTACAGTATATCTTTTAACGTGCTATTTTGGGTGCGGTATATACGCACGGGCATAATACTCGCCGTACGGCGCGTATTGTTTACATCGGCGCTCGCCTTGGCCTTGGCCTACCGTCTCCGTACGCTCGGGCGCCTGTGTTATCATTCGCGCAGCGACGCTCGTGCTGGAGGGTAGTGGCGCTTGGCGTGACGAGCTCCGTGTGTCGTAGCTTAATATTTTCTCGAGAGAGATACGATCGCGGCGATGAGTACAGAAGGTAAACGCAAGCATTCCAGACGAATTATTGACGGTGTGTCTGACCACACACGATTAGTGGCTTCCACCCATAAACACGTTACGCGGTAAAAAGCGACGCGAAGGTTAAGTCAATCGTTCGCGGAAATCTTTTACGGAAAAGCGATGACTATTGGCCACCTCTGGCAACGTGCATTGCGTTCCTACATTCAGAAAACAGTCATAAGTCATTGTCGAGACGATTCAAGCGTATCGAGGAACCGGTGCTCTTTATCAAGGCAGATATTTCATGCGATATTGCTCGAGATCGAAAGGGTGAGAGATGTAGCGATTCTCGTAATGCATTTGAAACTGTTTTTATCGGTTTAAGTGAACTTTGCTCGATGTAATACGATTTTTACTGGATTTGCATAACTTAGGCTGTGCGAACCGCGGCGCGTGAAGTCCGAACCTAACCTAACCAAAAACAGCACGACAATAGATGCATTTCGTTTCATGCATGATGCGCATAACGCATCATATATCCTTGTTTAACATTAGTTGAACAACAAGGCTAAATGATGTTTCGCACGCATTATGCGTAAAACGAAACGCATCCGATATCAGTCGTTGTATTGCTTGTATTGTCTGCATGAAAAAGATTCGTGTAAGCAATACGTAAATCCATGTGGGCAATGATCTTTACAATTCTGTGATTTCTTTATGATTTCTTTGAGATTCGTGCGTTCTAAATGCATTGCATGTGTGACGCCAAATTCCGATCGCATATTCTCGAACGATCGCATCACTAGGAAGTTGGCGCTATGTCACACGGAGTGAAGTTGTCGCGCGACGCTATTCTCCCGCCCCCGCCTCTCGCTCGTCGCCCATTACCGTTACGCGCTGCAAAACGTGTTGAGTGTCGATTCCGAATCACCTTGGCTCGAAGTGATCAGTCACGGTCGTAATTGGCTTAGCACTGCAATTTTGTCGACCGTGCGGTGTAAGTTTCGTACATTAACGATTTGTCAGAGCCTATCACCGTTCAATCTCGTCGGTATCCGAAACGTGTCGCGCGATAACCGCGGGTGTCGAGTGAGTCGCAGTGAATCGTTCTATCGTTACTTCGTTTGTTTCCTCTCGCGTTGTTTACTTCCATCGCGCGGATGCTTTCCATTTAGTTGGACAAGTCGACACAAGCGTCATTTTATCATTCAATGAATAACAAAGATAGAATGACGCTTGTGTCGACTTGCGTCGCCAAATGGAAAGTACTCATAACCTAAGCGTGCGTCTGGAAAGTACGTCGCGTGTCATTAATATCAACAGTGCCAAGTGAAGTGCGAGCGTCTTCTAAGTAGCGCGAGTGTCAGTTACCCTTGGCTTCTATGCGTGCGTTATCGCGTGCGACAAACGCGCATTTCTATGAGTCCACTCCATGAAATGCGTGCTTTTTTCAACGTGCGTTGTAACGCGTAACGTACATGCATGGGAACTAGGAGTTAACCGAGTTTCTCCGCGAGTGCAAAGTGACTCCGAGGGAATCTGAGAGGACGTGGAGGAGGCCTGGGAGGGGCATCAGGCAACGGCGGAGCAACCACGAGGTATTTTATATTTTATTTGTAGGATTGGATAGTTAAAAGTTAAATAGTAATATTAAAAAGTTAATAACTTTTAACTTAACAGAGTTAATTTTAAATGATTAATTTTTAACTGTAATTAATTATTTTTGAAACATAAACTTTAATTTATTAAAATTTGAATAAAAAGCTAGTTAATTTATTAATTGATTTATTTATTTACTAGTTTATTTTTCCTAAGTTAAATATTAATCTATGTAAAAGAAAAAATTATAAAAGAAAAAATATATTTTTACATAAAAAAAACAATATTTTGTTTGTTATTTCATGTAAACTTAATTTACAAATAAAATATAAAATTTGTTTGATAATCCATATTATAATTGTTTTGAATAATCTAACTTTAGAAACTTACGAATTTCTAATTTAATATATATGCTTGAAAATGATAATGCTTTTCAAAATTAACTTTTAATTTAACTTGATTTAATTTTATCGTAACTTGTAATTAGTTTCTGTTCATGTAAATTTTAACTTAACTAAATTATTTTTATAAGCCATTAACTATAACTTAATTTAAAAAGTATATTAACTTATTTAATCCTGTTTATTTGTTACTGAGAGAAAGAATTCTCAGTTCTTATTTATTATTCCAATCACTCATTGAAATGATTTACATTAAAAATAAAAGAATTATTTTATAAATTTTAAGATTTATATTTAAACTTGAATTTTTTCCGGGGGAGAGTTATACAATTATTTTTTGAAATATTTATTTGAAAGGAAAATAAAAAGTTCGATTTGCGCAACAGTTGTTTTTGAGATATTAGTTACTTTGAATGCAAATTGAATTTGAATTTCATATTTATATGTTACAGATCGACGTAGTTACAACTCCGCTGTTGCGCATCGTATCGGTGAGTCATAAATAATCTTTCATTTAATCCGATGTAATGAATCTGTGAATATTAGAAATTGTGTGTATATGTGGCGTGATATCTCATAGATTCATTGCCGTGAAATGAATGGGCTGGGATTTATTAGCGTAAATATTTAATCTTATTGTTAGAGCCTATATAATCGTTTGTCGGAGGAATTATGTACGCATATCCCTCTTTGATCGTTAACAATTTATTCATAGATTATGAGAGTTTATTAGCGCGTTTTATAAAAAAACAACATTAAAAAATGTAAATGTAAGACGTGAAGTATATTTTTGATTATCTTTACTATCTAGCTCAAAGCTAGTTATTAAAGTTTGCGATAATTAGCAAAGATAGTAGATAAAAAAATTATATGATATATTTACATTTTATTGATTTTAACTCCACGTGGAGTCAAGTCAGCTAGGGACTTGAAGACCCAGACAAATTTTCAATTTTGGATCATTCTGCCTCAAATTTGGACATGTACAAAAAAAAGTGATGAACGTTTTGGGTTAAACAATGGTGAAATTGTATTCTGGAATGTTGGAAACGCATATCAGAATTTTTTCAGATTTTTTAGAGTTCAAAAATTCTCGTCAAAAACACTATCATGATTCAGTGAACTAAAAAAGCAGCAAAAAAAAGTTGGACCACGGAGGGTTAAATAAGAAGAAGAAAAAAGCTTTTTCATAATACGTATAAAACAGAATTAAACAATTTATGTCTAAATTATTATAAAATTGGCAGTTAACTAAAAAATGAATTTTTTTAAACTAGCTTGTTAGTAAAAATTAATTTACATAATATACATTGCCATAATATATGCTCGTCAAAAATTAAAAAAAAAAAACAAATTAAATAATAAAAATTGATATCATTTAAATTGTGTAATACTGACGGATTACTATGCATTTAAACTACAATTGCGGATTTGAGCATGAAACTTCTACGCGATATCATTAGTCGAGTATTAAAAAAACATACAAATAATATTTTTATAGAATTTTTGCTTAGGATAATCTTGCTATAAATATGCTCAGAATATGCTATAAAAAGTATCGATGCATACAATAGCTGTAGGATATCTGTGTGTATATTGAATTTTTATTTGAATCATAACACAATTAGCGAACTTTGCGATTACGATAAGTGTATGGGGAGGAATGAAGTTTCTTCGTTTCATTATTTGAAAATTTTTCTTACCTCGTGTACGACTGTGTCCTCGAGGACCGGCGCTCCATCTGAAACAAAGAACAGGTCTTTGTGAGAAAGGTTGCATCGTGTATTGGTAGACTTGTATGCGACATATGCGCAACATGGTTAAATTGCGGGTACCGATATTTACGATCCAGTTATGCACCATGGGCAAAGAGCGAGATATTTCTCGAGAGAAAAACATGCAGCGCCAAGAAACATGTAGGTGCAACTTCAATGGTCGATATCGGGGAACTCGCAATAAAATATGCGATTTATTAATTGCAATCCATTAATGATCATCTGAATAATAGTGCGCGTAGATCATTGAATCGGCCCCATGCAGTGGCTACATATTTAATCGCGATTTCGAAGGAGCTTCGTGGAATACCTTGAGAGAGAGAACGCTACATAGATTTATTATATTGGCAGCCGCAGAAACATACAGTACAGAATATACTATACAAATCGATTATTCACACTTTCATTTCTTATGGAATTAAGAAGTACCTGTATTTCGTTCAATCGATGTTCATTTTTTCACACAAGCTGCTCCATAATGATGTCTAAATTATGGTGCAGTGTCTTTAGTGATGCATTTTGATATCTCGAAATCTCGTCTCAAAATTTCTCGTCTCGTCTCGTTTAAGATAATAATTCCGAGATTATTATCTGTCATTTGGTTTTTTCTCATCTCGTCTCGTCTCGTTTCGTTTCTCGCCTCGTTATTTCTCTTCATGTTATATTAGTCATAAATAATATGCTATCTCTTTATATAATAAAAGAACAAATGAGGTGAAATAGTCGATACAAAAATTAATATCAAATCAACAATTCATTGTTTCATATGTAATCAAGAATATAAGCTTCTTGGAAAAATTTATAATCTTAATATAGACATAATTTGTTTATATGAAGAATCAAAATTTCTTCAAGAAACAATAAATTGTTGATACTAATTTGTTTTCTGTGTAGTCTCGAATATTTCGACATAAAGTTCGAGAATCTCGAAAAGCGAGAATCTCAGCCCGTCGTGACGAGAAAATTTTTTCAATCATTTGTTTTAATCGAGAATAAATCTCCGTATCGATATTTTCTCGTCTCGCCTCGCTTGAATGCGTCACTAAGTGCTTTAAGAATGTTTTAGCCATTTTCCTTAAATTATTTCTTTGACGTAAACCTAATATCCACAGTCTCTCTCTCCAATAAAATGCTTTGTAACGCGAAAGGGGTACGGAATGTAAATTGGAATCGACGACTATTTTGCCCGCGAAACCGGCTATTCTTGTTTGTCCTTGAAACAAAGTAATCGCCGATTTTTATAACCGTAAACCGTTCAAATGTTAAATTATATCCTCGTGTCTTTTGCAGATTATTGGTCGCGTGTAGTACTCATTTAAAAAATGTGTTACGTAAGAAATAAGAAAAAAAAGATTGCGTGCGTTGTTCCGAGGCATCCTGTTAGGCCATTATTAATTAGCTCGCGGACATCGAACTTCCTTAATTAGTTCGTACCTTACCGACGAGTGATCTTGCCGGGTTTCTTTCATCCTCGACACGAGAGAAAGTCAATTACGTCGATGACAAGTCGACGCTTACCGAGGGTTTAGTGCGTCTCCAGAGATCCTTGCGCGTAGCGTGTATAAAGTTAAGACCCTCGTTCCCTCGGCTCTGCTTGTCAACCGGTGCTTGAGACACATGGCACCGGGTCGACGACGTCTTCCGACATTCCCGTCCTTTTTTTTATCGTCCGCCACAAATCTCGGGAGCGCGCCGACCGCGGACAGTTAACGTTATAAGCGAATTATACCAGAAGTAATCGTTTTTAATGAGATATATACGATATTTACGTAACATACGGCTAAGGAACGACTAAGAAACTGCAACAAGAAAATCGCCCGCAACGCATTTCTGATTAGTTCTACGAATACGCATATTCATTCTCTCGCGGTGACTGCCCGAGCTTTTCATATTTTATTTTATTTTTTCCTCCTAGTGCAGTATCTTTCGATTTATCAAGTCGTTCGTTCGCAGCACGATCCGATTTTCGGATCGCAACGAAAGGAATTGGCTCAATGGACTTGTTAAATCGCGGTCTGTCGGCGGTATTTCACCACGCTAATTACGGCTCGCCGCAATGTAATGAGGCACCAACCGGCAATTTGTTGGTGTGATTCCGCGGGATTCTCGTAATTTATCGTGCCGCGTATCACGATTAGGAATCACGGGCCTTGACCACCTTCCGCTTAGATCGTAAGGGAGAGATATGGCACCTTTTGATATATAAATAAAAAGGGAAATTTTTAATTGAATATAATAAAAAAGATATAGCATTAATACGGTTGTTTCAAACAGGCTAAAGTTTATATAATAAATGACTTGTTAATAAGATAGTATTGTGATATTTTAATTGAATAATGAGGAAAACAAAAACACATTTTATTTGTAATTAAATAAATATTAATAAGTTTTTATTATTAAGTTTTTGTTTATTATACACTGAGAAAAAATTCCTTAATTTTAATAAATATTTAATTGAATAGTACTAATGAAATATTTATGGTATATAAATATTTACTCTATAAAAGAAATTATATTTAAATTAATGGTTCTTGTACTAAATAAATATATATTTACATTTAGTAAATATTTCATTAGTACTATTATATTCGAATAAATATTTATTAAAATTTAGTAATTTTTCCTTCAGTGTAGGAAATATGATATTACTCGAGATAGAATTCGTGCATATTTTCATGTCATTTATAAAAAAATTATTTTGCGCGCTTGTAAAATTTTTAGAATCAGTAGAAACAATTAAAAATAATTGACATAATATTTGTGAGACAAAAATGTAAAAAAAATATGTGTTCTAAATTCTAAGCAATAGAGTATAAAATTCGGTGCGCGTCGTTTCATTCAAGTTAGACAGAGCGTGAAAATGTCAATTAATTATCCTCTAATATACTCTATACATTCGCACCCGGTTTCGTTTGCTACATTTATTTTCGTAGAAGGCTGCATTGAGCTCAGCGAGGAAGCGTTGCACGATGACATGGCAATCGGTCTTCCTTAAACACGCATGACGTACTTTACTTTCTAGCGACGAATCGCGGGCGCTTTCTGCATAATAGAACAATCAAGTCCGAGTGACGAAAGGTGCAGGCTCCGTGTTTCGTGCGTAACGTAATTCTTGAGTAATAGTTCAGTCTGCTGGCTGTTACTTTCGACAATATCACCGCGAGTTACCGAATCCGAGAACCGTAATATATCATGCACTTCAAATAAAATGTATCGTGCAATTTGCCATAGATTTTACACGAAAATACATCGCGTTAATGTTTGTCTATAATCGCACATTAATAGATCTGCTATTTATATTAATAAAAACTCATTTAGTTAATTATTTATTTATTATTTAATACTTTTTTATTTTATAATTTTTTTATTTATTAAATATATTTGTACTGTAACCTTAATACATATACTATAATTTTATAAATTGTCAAAATTATAGTAAAAAGGAACGCTCTAAACGTGAAATGAGTAATTAGCCGTAATTAGCGTGGTGAAATACTCCTCTTGCGCGAATAATCATACAGCTCTGTCCCGATATTTCCGTCTTTCATTAGAGAGAAGCTCATACACGTGCCACTTATTATTAAGCATTAATTTGCCGGCTACATGGCCCCATTTTTCAATGACATTCCATCCAGACACAATAGAGATGACACCAGTGCGAGAACTCCATTTCCTCGCGTGCGGCATCGTCACACTCTCAACATTGTCCCAGCGACATTATTTGCGACACGGCCGGAGATGACGCTTTATTATTGCGCTCGTCTCGCGTGAAAAAAATATTGCGCGATCATAACTTGATGAGAGTCGATAAACTTCGCAACATCTATATGTTGCTTCACGATTTATGGCGATTCTTTCATCCATTGGAACTTCTAATTAACCGGAATTGACGTTACGTATTTAAGAGAACATTCTCCTACTAAACTAGAAGACTAAAACAATTGTCACAGTTTCGTTTGCAGTGTAGCGTAATTTAAAGTAAACTTAACATCCGCATCCTCAATAAAAACAACGTAATGATTAAGCGAGATTCAAGATTACAGTTCACGCAGAGCTAAGATATTAAAAAGTGGATTTCATGTTAATAAGAATCGATTTGATAAAAGATTTTATTGCTAATTTAGATTGACAAGCCTTTAATTTGTTTATTAGCGCTTTTCCTTCTCGCTTGCTATCTAAGCTATTATTTAAATAAATTCTAAGTTACCACATATTATTTTGTTTTTTTACGGTTCTAGATAATTGCAAATCTGTTTCAGAGAGTGTAATCATTTTAAAAATATATCTAATGATTATGTAGGAAGTGTCATTATATAATATACATAAATCTGTCGGATGCTGGAAACAACTGGTAAACTTTAAATGGCAATTAAAATTTTTCAGATTTTTTAAATACATTTTATAATATTTGAGAAGTTTTCTAAATTTATAAGCTTTTAAATATTTTTATTTGACAAAAATTTTTATATGATGAATATTTCAACGAATTAATTTATAAATATAAGTAATTTAATGCACATAATTTATAAATTTTACATTATTTTAAATTAAAAAATGTAGTTATTTTGATTTGATTGATTGATATATAAATTGCGTGGTACAGATGCTTATTTTTAGCTATTATCTTATATACAATAAATTATTTAGGATTATAATATGAAATTTATGATAAAATCCGCGCTATGAAGTGATACAAAATGAAAGAATTTGAAACGCGTATATTTCTTTCCTACAACATTCATTGGGATTACATACTGGACGACATGTTGAGACTGATGAAAAAACGAGACGTGATATAGACTGCCGTTTTTCACTCCAATGTAGTTGCGCACTACTTAGAAATTGTAATGAGTACGAGAACGACATAATCAAATCGCAAATCAGAGGTTTCAAGATTCTTACGGGTGCACAGACAAGGAAGTGATTACCATCGGTCGAAGTACATTGCTCCTCTTGTTCCTTTTTTCGCCCTAGGACGCGACAGGAAAAGACGTGGATTGTTACGTGAAACGAGAAGAAAATTTCGTGCTGGGTGAATTGAAGTAAGAGAGCTTCCTGCTTTCGAATTTTCCGAAAAATCAGTGGGCAGTGCCGCTGGCTACTAACACGTAACTAAATACTCCATAGATATCGCGAGAGAGAGATATGTTTTCGTGATATATCAACTTTTCAGATCTAAATGAATAATGAAGAGAACGGATGAGGTGTTCAGCTCTTTAATGTCGAATAAAATTTAGAACTAATATTTTTTTAATGTTATAAGCATAGTATCAAATAGTCTAAATAATTACAGTATAAAATAATAATGAGTTGTAAATGTAATTTGATCATATGTATGAAAGAGTTTAACGCTGATAAGTTCGATAAAATCATCTAAGACTGAGCAACACATTTCTCTTCGTGGTAAGCAACGGTCTTCGCATCAATAATCGTTAATGAGACAGGCGCTTGGTTTTATATTCTCATAAATTTCTTAGCAATTTCGACATAGGATTTATCCTAGATGAGTCTCCTTTCTCGTGACGAATCTGGCGTATTCTAAAGAACAACGTAACCGCGCGCGAGTTACCTCATTAATCGATCCCGTAATCACGAGCTTTGTGTACCGACATCTGCAGCTTGAATCGACGTCAACTCGACGTCGATAATTGAAAGAACTGATCACATAGGACTATAACATTTCCGAGATTGTTGCACGAAGTATCGATATAATCTCATGTAGGCTTTCGCAAAATATCCAATGATTTTTAGAAAGATAACTAAAGTTTAATTATTTATTTAATTATATATTGCAATTTTTTTTACTTTGTTTTAATTTTGATTTAGTGAAAAAATCCACATATAATAAATGCATTATATTTGCAATGACACATATTAACATAATTATCTGTCGCTATTTTGTTACCATTATTATAGATTAAAAATTCATTATTAATAATATCAAAATTGATTTGATTGACTTTGTTCTTGATATGGATCTGTGAAGTTGGCACAATATTCTGTTAATATGAAAAAAATACATAGACCGGTATTCATAGTCGGTTCTTATATTTAAGATCGTCTTAAGTACCATCTTAAGATGCCATCAACCAATCAGAGAGTCATGAACATCTTAAGACATTACTTAAGATGATCTTGAAATAAGAATCGACTATGAATACCGGCTATAGAGTTCCAGTGGCACTTTTCATAGTTCCTTATAAAAATAATGAGTTCTGTATTTTTTATCCCCCCTCCCCCAAAAAAAACAAAAATGAAAAAATGTGCTAATTTCGCGAATCTAGCACGACACTTCCTCCTTCTCTAAAGTGCAAAAAAACAAATATTAGTACATTTGACAAGAGTTCCAGTTAGTACTATCAGAGTTCTACCGATAATTGCAATTAAAAAAAATTCACACGATTAACTTCTTGGAGTCGTTCGATATAAACGCACTCAGATTAAATCTTTAGTGCCATTTTGATTCGCGCATTAAAATGGCATTCGGTGTAAACTAGGACATTGTTAATTTACGCTGTAAAAAAATCAGGTAGCAAAAGTTGCAGATATCGAAACGCATCGTTAATAATCAAAAGGATTCATGGGAATCTCACGGCATAGAACGTGGGAGTTCGGAACTGGCCACACCTTTATCTTCGTTGAAAGATTGCGTTGAAAAGGATTGCCGAGAGGAGAAAGAGAGATAGAGAGAAGATCACTCGTCTCTCGAAAATATTTCTTGAGAGTGAAAGCATCCGGCTTGCTACCATCGAAGCAGCCCCAGTCGGTGCTGCACGTTTATACGTAGTAGCAATAGCCTCACAGGGGGAACGTGACGACTTTAAACTTTCGTTTAATTTATCGCAGCGTTGGCGAGAATTCAATCACGAACTTTCTCCCGAAGGGAAGTCTCGATGAGATCGGCAAACTGCTTAACGCGATACTTCCTTTACGTGAACTCTCTTCCTTCTTATCCTACGTTATTTTACATCTGACATTGAGCGACAAGATTTCACCACAGGAGATTTCACCATGAGATTTCCGATAATATGAAAATAAGTGGAAACGGGGTGAACAGCGAAAATGTACCTAACGGCTGTTGTCCGGCTCGAACTTAAAATAAATAACGATGATAATTGGTGGTAGACTTGAATGATGTATTCCTCGTGTCTCCTGTCATGTCCGACTTTGATCAAGACACATGCTCCTATCGATCTGTCTGAAGTCACTTGGAAAAAAAAAAAGGTTTGTTTTATCCGGAGGACATAGAGATTTTGCAAGAGTTGTACCGGTGTGAAATTGAGAGTACAACGGTTTTTTGTGATACACACCGCATAATCAACGACCGTTATACCGCATTGACCGAGACAACGCTTGAGCAATGCTTTATCATAGATTGACACGCTACTATATTTCATAGAGACTGGATCAAACATCTCTTTGCGATTTGTCGCACGGATAAGAATCTCGAGTTTTAATATTTTCAAGTTTTTACACAAGAATCTCGTGGAATTCTTTCGAATATTAATACCTTCGCGTACAGGGGTAAGATAATTTAGGTGCGGATCACAGGTACATTTGCCGCGGTATAGCATACATATTATAGATCTCCATTTTCCTTGCGCCTCATATTGATCAATATTAATCACCCCTTTTGCAGGTGTGCATTATGTCGAAAGTATACTATTACAGATGCGGCGCGACAGCGCTTTTATTCTATTAACCGCTAGCATTTATGCGACTATACGTAATAGTGAAAAGGGAGAAACTTTTCAGTATCACAAATATACTATTAACAGAAGTAATTCCGTATTATATTTATACGGAAACAACAATTTTATTGCAGGATCTAAAAATTTAGCTAGATACAGATCAAAAATTTTATGTTAGGCCATCAAAATAGTTATGTAGAATGCTTCAGCATATATAATGTTGCTGCAAACAGTTTTAATATTCTAATAATCAAGTTAATCCTTCCAATACTATGCTCAAAACGGTACCTCATCCTTAACATCTTGTATATCTGTTAATTTTTTCATCTATTTAAATGGTTTAGAATAATTTCTAAAAATTCTCGAACATACTTTCAGCTTTCTAGAATAAATGTTGAAACTTCACTTTAGAAAAAATAAAATGTAGTATATAATTTAATAATCGAACTAATTATAAGTTGGGTGGCATTTGATTTAGAAAAATGTAACTTTTTATAATAAATGAATGTAAAAGAATGACTCTAGGGATTTTCAGTTTGTACGAACAAGAAGCGGACACGAAATATCTACAAGGTAGTAGGGAAAGGGTTAAATATCCTATACAATTTTTTCAATGATTTAACATAATTATTTTTAGATGCTGTATTTTAGCAAAGTTGTTCTTTCCGTGTAGACGATAGCTTAGATTCTCGTTAAAATAATAATTTAATACAATGGTGATTAGTTAAAAGCAGCAATTTTTGGCCACGCATGTAGTTGGCCATGCTGATAGTCAGAAGAGATTGACCTTGACAGTGCTGTCAAACCCATTTAGCCAGTATTCTCTGGCGACCACGGTTCGATGCCACTTTCACGTGCGCGCGATCAGAACTATATAATTATCTTGCAGCGAGGGTTCCTGTAAAACTCGTTTTAGAACTCGAATGTGCAAGAAGAAGGGGGATATTTCCGTCGGTCATAGAAATCAAACTGGACTAAACAGTTTTAAAGCCTGAAATGTATTCATCAAGGTCGCCAAAAATATTTTAGTGAAACAAGACTGAAAAAATTAAAAGAGATAGAGCGTAAAATAGAGCATATATATTTTTGCGTCTTTTTATCATAATTCTGATTACTTTAGAACATAATTCTAATTAATAAGCAAATTAAATTATATCATTATAAATCTTTATTTTGTTTTCTTTCTATATATAATTAGTTTATCATATCATATTATGGAAATTTAATATTATAACTGTGTATATAATAATACATTTTCATAATATGATATTCTGGGATAAGTAAATATTACCTTAACAAATGATCCAAGATTATCCCAGATAAAAAATAATTTGCCTCTGGCTGTTGGGTATCAACTGCAGTTACCTTATTGTTACGTAAATGAGACATCTAAAGTGTAATTTGTTGATTATGCTTGTAAGATATGTTCAACATTGTAAGAAGTATATTCATAGCTTATTTTAATCTGCACTTATTTTTATAGTCTCTTTTATAGATTATATTTAGAAATTTGTATATAAATGACTTTACATTTACATTTTTCGATATTATTGATTATGATAAATCACCGATTATCGATCAGTTTAGCTTTCTATTGCTATCAATTAAATTTTATCAAGCGTAAAATTGATGCGTTTCAAGATTAATGAATTAATTTATATCTCTTGAGACTAACAAACTAATCGAAAGAATCGATATTAGATATAAGAAGCCGATGAACAGTTTGGGCACATATCGTCGAATCGCTTCCTCAACTTTCTCTTCCCCTCTCTCTTTCTTTCTCTCTCTCTCTCTCTCTCTCTTTCTCTTCGTCGTGATGTACTAAATTTCCGGGTGTCACGAGATATGTATATCGAACACGAGAATTCTCGATTCTCTCCCGCAAAGGTTTTCTTTTGGTTGATGAGTTAACAACGCGGCTTAGAACGTAAATCTTTGGGAATCGTGATTCCCGTCGGGCACGATCGTTGTAGATCGCTAGATGCGATCTTTTGGACGGCTGCTCGGGAGAAAAGTGGCTACTGATTATCCCTCATCCCGCCAATTCCACAGTGCGGAATTTGTATAATATTTTGATCGCTCGATCTGTTCCCTGCAGCAGGTTCTTTTCTCGCGATCAAGAGACACGTTAATGCTGCTGCGTAAACTGCAATTCTCCACTTAGGAGCGCAGTTCGCTTTCATAATCTCCCTAAGGCTAATTGTGTTTTCATATTATTTTCCTTTTAGTTTCTACGTAGGAGAACTTTCTGTATTGAAAGGGATAGTCCTCCGACACGAACTTTATGTAGCAGTATTTTTATGAAGAGTTCTATATGGAACTACATTGAGAGAGAGAGAGAGCGAGAGAGAGCTATATAAGTTTTATGAAGGAGAAGTGTTGCATTCTAGGACGTTGAGGTTTCGAAACATCTGATAGTTCTTCACAGTCATTAGACCTTCGTGTGATGCGTATCGCAGGTAGGCATGAAGAAAAAAAACATTATTAAAGTATGAGTGTCTGGGAAGGACATAGCATCCTTGTTACCGTTTTCTTCCTGCATAGCTAATTGCTCGGTGGGATCTGGAGCACCTCGATCATTGGCACAAGGACGCTTTGATCATTAAAGTTCTGCGGTAACCAATTAACTCCGAGACGAACGGTGAGCTCCGGTACGTGTTTCTGTTTCTCCCGTTACGTCTCATTAATCAAAGTCACACTAACGAAGATGATGATTTTCGATAATACATCTTTCTCTCTAGATAGATAATTGTCATCGTGGCAATTCTCTCTCGTGAGAGGAAAATCGATGGCTACAAATAGTTTAACATTCGTTAAACAAAGTTACATTGAAGAAAGGTCAGTGATGCGCTAAAGAGGCTTTTCACCGCACAATGATTTATATACATCCACGGGAATAGAAATGTCATAATCGGAAATATTAAGATAAATTTAATATGTTAAAGTCGTTAATATTTAAGTTTTGTCACTTTTCAAAGTTAATTAATTTAAAATACTAATGTGTGCCTATATCTTAAAAATTATACACAAGATTTTAAAGAAAGATAATTTATAAGACAATAATGCATTGTGAATTAGTCTCTTTGTACGTATGATATTTCTTAATGGTCGTAAAGACAAATGCTATGCATATTTAATCAATTATAAATCAATGATTTTTGATCGTATGAAAAATTTATATTAACAATATCAGAATAATAATAAAATAATAATACAATACCAGAATATTTCGGTTAAGAAAAAATAAAATTAATCGATACGGAAAGAATCAAAATATAGTTAGGTTAAAATTATTACTTGCATGGAGTTTTGTTATGCAAAATCGGTCGATATTTAAATAATGAAATAATGAAATAGTGTAGAATAATGTGTTTAACAATAGAAAAATGATTTATTATGCCTGTAAACTCTGTATTGCATCAACTTGTGTCAACGGAATAATCAATTAGCAGGCTTGGCGACGATCTAGGCTAATATTAGTAGCTCGAACAAAAGTTCAAGTCATCAAGCATCAGAGGACATTACTCGGAATTAACGCGCTCCAGTTCTATAGCAAACCACGAAGCCTACTTTATAGCTGTCCTATGGGATCGAAAGTCGACCGACTAATAATCAGTCATTTTCTTTATTGCGTTACATAGAGGCGTAAATGTCAGCTGACCGATCTTGGTTGAAATTACTCTCGGAAGCTTGGTCGATAGAACCGGTAAAAGTATCGGCGAGACTATTTTAATACCGTAACGCGCCGAACAGTGCGATGTAAACTTGGCAAATTACATTATCACGCGTTCCCAGTGACGGATAAAACAAATTTTATCGAATGCATTTCGAAATATCTGCATACCTCATTTTGCATATAGCAATACCTCGACAATCGTCGGATAATACACACATAAATGGACAAACGTCTCAGCTACCACGACACACTCTGCCGACAATCGTTTTATTTTTAGCTTGGCAAGGTTTGCATGTACCTCCCGTTAATTTGTGTGGGTGATGTAAATACATTGTTCGTTGAAGTTGAATGATCCGCGACGCGTAGGTGGGATATGTCGTCGTGGCTACCGCTTGATTAGCAGCCGCTCGGGAATGTACACCTAGCGTATTTACGCGTGTGAGCGTTTCGCCAATCGATTGTGCGCGCAGGATAATAGGCATAATATGCGTGCCAAGGTTCACGAGTCACGCATAATCATGTGACCCGCGCGATAGCGATCCCGCACTTTACACACGTGCAAGGACTGACACGTAAAAGTGATGCACACGTTGGTCATCGTCGAGAAGCGTTGCACTTTCACGCGCGATCTTGCCATCTTTGGCGTCCTTGCCGATTTTTTGCGTGGTTAACGGATAATAAGCAGTAAATTTATGTCGCATATCCGATGCACTTTCGTGACCAACAATATATTATTTTAGAGATAAATCTACTGGCGCGCCGTGCCAAGAACACGTATATATTTTGGGATAGGATTGCCGTGACATCGTTCGCAGTAGAATGTTATTTGTTATATTACTTTTGATAGGATTGCGTAGCAAAAGTTAAAAAATTAAAAGTTAAATAATAAGTTGAAAAGTTAATAACTTTTAACTTAATTTAGTTAATTTTGAATGATTTAATTTTTAACTTTAACTATTAGTTTTGAAGCATATAACCTTTAATGTATTAACTTTTTCTTAAGTTGAAAATTTATCAATGTAAAAGAAAAAAATTATAAAAGAAAAAATGCACTTCCACATAAAAAATAATATTTTTTTTGCTATATGTAAAATTAATTTATAAATCAAATATTAAATTTGTTTAATAATCCATATTGTAATTGTTTTGAGTAGTCTTTAAAAACTTGCGAATTTTTAATTTAATATGAATAAAATATTTTTCGAAATTAAATTTTAATTTAAATTATGTTAATTTAATATTAACCTTTTAATTAGTTAGTTTTTTTGTTCCCGTAACTTTTAATGTAACTAAATTTATAAGCCATTAACTTTAACTTATTATGTTAAAAATTATATTTTAATCCAATTATATTACATAAATAAATTCTGAAATAAATATTTCAAGCAGTACACATAGCTTATTTCAAACTTAATTTGCAAGTTAAAAAAATATATTGACTTTAAATTTTGATTTTTATTGTTGAAAGTAGCTTTATCAAAATATAAAGATAATCTAAGATGTTATTTATTTTTTTAAATTGCAAATTAAGTTTGAAATAAGCTATGTGTACTGCTTGAAATATTTATTTCAGAATTTATTTATGTAATATAATTGGATTAAAATATAATTTTTAACATAATAAGTATCATTTCCAGCACAAAGAAGAAATTAGAATGGTTGCTGTAGATAGCATCAGGTGCATGCTTATGTAAATACATAAGCATACTTAGATATGAGCAGATAGCATACAGCTTCATACTTTTAGATATGTAAACTGCGTTCTTTTTGAATGACATATTTGATTCGTGCATTCACAAGTGCATATGGAAACGCAAGTTATACATAAGGTGTCGGAGCTTTGTTCAACACTTTACATTCACGAACAAGGCCTCGCTTTTTCGCGTAGAAACCCGCGATGAATGCGGTTCGTTACACATCAATCACTCTACTTCGCGAAACAGTTTTAGTAATATCTTCTCAGCAGGTCGCCGCATACTGTTTCGAGTAGCTAGATAGTATGCGTTTCAGATTTTGCCGAGCGATATATATGTAAATTTGCAGAAAGCCGGTCGCCGTTTACGACGTAGTCGAGCAATGATTTTTCGGAGACTAAAGCCAAGACTTTGTTCTCCTTTCGAGAATTACGTCTTACGTATGATCTTGCTCACCCTGCCCATTTAACCTGTCGGCATAATTAATTGTTTTCTACGAAAACAATTTGTCATTACAACTAATGATTAGAAAGTACATACAATTAAAGAAATATTAGCGTATAATTAGTTAGAGGGCTAAGATCTTAAATCTTTAATCGACAGTTAGTAATTCGTACTTTGCACTGCTATTAAGCTGCCATTATCTTCGTTACAGGGAAGGTATAAACGAAATGTGCTTTCACGTGGCTTTCGCGTATGTATAGAAAGTCGACGCAAACAATCAATCGCGCGACATTGAATTATCGTTCAAACGGGATTTAAACGTGCGGGAGGATAAACTGGTTAACTCGATGGGAGCCAGTGAAAGTGAACGAAAAATGATCTGGTTATCACGAGAAAGAGCTCTCACGCACGCCCCAGACACTTTCTTTCGCGTTATGGTGTTAGCTTCGTTCATGTGCACCATATCTCAAAGGAACGACTTGTGAGTAGAGAGGTCTTTCTTTCTGGCCAGACAACAGATAACGTATCGCGATCGTAATCAATTCTCATTAACATGAATGGCAGAGGCTCCCTAAGTCGGATCGGCCACGCAGATTACCCTTTATTTATCGATGCACTTTCCTTGTTCCGGCTTATTGTTGCAACATTTTTGCAACTCCACCATGATTATCGATAATTATTCCTGTATTTTTCAGTGTTACTTATCTCTTGCAGTATAGGATACTATTGAGAAATTTTTATCGATGTAAATCAAGACAGTTAGAAAATAGTTATTGGAAAAAGGTCTAATAAAAATGTTGGAAAGTTAGGATATATCGATTTAAAAAGTGTGCCAGCAAAAGTGAGATAATTATAACAATAAAATTCCAAAGGGACTCTTAAGAATTAAAAATAGTAATATTTAAAAAAAGCTAATGAGTCAAGTACGGTTCTTGAAACACAGTTACAATTTATTTGAAAAAGAATTATAACTTCAGTTAACTTCTATTGTCTATTATTTCTTGTTGTTTGATAGCTTATCGAACAACTTGACAGATGCTTAAAAAAATAGGATAAATATGATTCATATTCGAAATAAGCAATACATCAGTTCGATTTTTATCTTTCTCATTCCTTCGAGAAAATCTATTTTCAATATACTACGTGCGCACATTCTTACTATTATGGAATCACTTTCACGTAGCATCCCAGAGAAGATCTCCAATCTCGGGGAATGCGTGGTCACGACATCTTTCTCCGCAACCGAAGAATATCCCACAAAAACGCGTCGCAAGCTATTGCTTCCTGTTTAACGTAACTTTCTTAGCTCATTCCACTGTAGGTTCTTACCGATCCTCTAATGACTTCCTTGAATCTTTCGAAGTAACACTATACGCGTAACGTTGCACATTACGAATTCAGCCCCAATGATAATAAATTGAGAATCTAATATAATAATAAATTTAAGTTCGGCGCAATTGATGTCGAAGGACATAGCGTGTGTAATGTAGCAAGAGAAGCAGAGTATTTCAATGTTGCGTTGGGAGTCGTTGAACGAGGAAGGAAGGTCGGTTTAAAATTTATAGCAGTTCTTGACCAGAGTCGTTTCTGCCGCGCTTAATCTTGGCACTAACGTTATCATTGTGCTATCGCAGGAAGAATATTTTATACATATTTTTTTAATGTTACGGCGTAAGTATCCCGGACGCATACGCGTGCGGATGAGTAATCCTACAACTCGGCGAGTGAAAGATATTCCGGTCTGACTGGGGCACGGAGAAAGTGGCCGATCGTCGAACGGAGGCTCACGCCGTTCTTCGGACTCATCCTGTCGTCCATGAATCGTTATCGCGAATCGGACGGGAGATCAACTGCTGGATCGCCTACACGTGATGATTTACGACCGGGCGTTTAAGGATCACGAGCACGATGAATGGACGCGCTCGTGCATCCATCGGTCTTTCGTCGGATAACAAATTGCCACTCGTTTATCTAGAATAGCAAATTCTGGAGCGCAGATCGTGCGTTAAAATGCATTCTTGCTCTATAAAACACGATGGTTCTACGGTCTTCTTTTTTCACGAAGCCCCGATGGAGGGTTAATATATCGGTAATACGAGGTAATTTGTCAAGAATTCGCGTTACCGCGCCAAGACTTCAATTGTTCTTGATTGTCGAGATACGAGAAAGTGGAAGATTAGAATCGCTGTACTAGAGCAATATGCATTTTAATGTACTTGATACTCGAGTTGGTCTCAAGTGGCTACTAGAATTCCATAATCGGAAGATCAGGGCTTTTTGCACCCATGTTCTCTAATAACATTATTTTTGCTGGCGATTATCTAATGGCACTTTCGAATGGCAATGTGCAACGCCTGTGCAAAAAAATATAACAACGTGATGCAAGAATGCAAGTTCGATCGTGTACTTCTCTGTTCGTACTCTAGTAACTTCCCGTATTAGCTTTCTCCTGTAATAATTAAATAAGTGCTGCCCCTTCCTAATTTGCGAAACAAATTAAGATTTGCCACGCTTGCCGTTTGCACATTCGTCACGATAGTGTGCACGTCACTTTGATGTATTATCTCAGTACTTTAAATGATTTTGCTTGACACAAATTGGTTAAATTTTTTTATCACTCTAACTGCGCGAAACAATGTGGACAAATATAGCCTCGCGGATTTCAAAGAAAGTGTGACGCTCTAAGTAAAATATCTACTCTTATTTGACGGTACATGACGATTTCCTGGCCACTATAGCAAGTTCGTTCCGCCACTCGCAATAAATTACCGAGTTGCTATTACAAATTACACATCCTTATATAGCCAACCAGTTGGAAAATGTCTCGCTCGCCATTTTTGTATAGCTATTACGTTCGTGTAGAAGAACACGCGGATGCTATGCGGATGCACGCCAGAAAGAACGCGCTGACAAGGCTAATGAGTTTACGCTAGACAGGATTTGATGTATAGTTCCGATTCAAGTTCTCTATTATTTTTCTAATACACAATCTTACATTTAACATTAGGAATTATATTTTTTAAAGAAATATAAATGTGTAATTGTAATAAATAATAGAATAATTAAACGACAAAAAATAACAAAATATATTAATTAAATATATTTATTAAAGTTGTAAAAATATTTTAGATGAAAAGAAAAAGAAAAGTAGTTTGATGTATGATTTTAGCGATTTTTTTGTTTTCTCTCTCTCGTAGTCTTTTTTTAATTTTGCCCCCAAAAAATGTTTGATGAAATGGCCGGTACTTGACAAAGCAAACGTTACAAATAGCACGCCCTTATTTACGTGAGTTGACCGGGCGGAGAATGTCTCTTGACTACCATTTTTGTCTGTCGATCGAGTTACCGCGTGTATGTGATCCTGACATAAGCCGGGCAGTGAGGAGACCAGAGAGCCACAAGTGCCGTTACTTTACCCGGTCGGATTTCTTAAAAGGCACGAGATATGAGGAACTGGCTACTACACTTGGCTCCGGTATGAGTCGCGCTTGCCATTCTTATCTCTCATGTCTTGCGCGTCGCGGTTTTTTTTCACCTTTGGCGTTGAGTTGGAAATCTATCCGGAATCGAATCGAAAGCGGAACAGACCACAAGCGAACTTACAAACCTTCGAAACACGTATTGAATTGAATATTCTCATCTAACTAGCACCTATTCTCTCGCTCGAGTTTAAGCTCGTTAGCTTAGCATTCGGACGGCTATCGAAATCGGCGGTGCCGGCAATTATGAGGTGTTGTGCATTTCGAAAGAATCGACAGATAGGGAGAGAACCGGAAAAACGAGAGGAACTGCTGGATTGGCGCGAAGGCATTTCTGGAACGCGATTGGTTAGACAATTTTTTCGAACGGCTCTTTAAGGAAGACATATTATTAGGAAATTTTGCGCGGCAGCCGCATTTGATTTCCTTCTACGTTCAAGAAGGGTCTCGGCGAACGGTAACAGCGGCCGCATTAACCGTGCCCTACTCTCTTAGAACATAAACTAATTCTTTTTGCGCTGCGCACCGCTGTGAAATACATAATAAGGATCGTATGTATATATAAACGGGGAAGCATAAATCATTATCGAGTACTGGCCAGCTTATTATGCCTTTGGATTCAGATGTATACGTATTACGTCGTGTCGACATCGATATTATTCATCTGATGATCTCGTAAGTCTTGTGCAAGATAATAAATAGACTTAGTATCGCAAAAAATATGAAAGAAAAATTTTTCTTCTCGTATAGCTATTTCTAGAATTATTAAAGGTGCGATAGCAAAACCGCAAATAGATTCAAATTGCTGAGTGAATTGTTATGAGGTGATCCAAATCCTATGACATATATTACCGCACGCACCGTTACGCATATAATTACTTCGGTTCATCGAACAGCTTGCGTGAGAGCGAAAAATTCTTGAGAGACATCAAGGCTGACATTGATAAACCGGATAGTGTATTAACTTTTTCTGCTTTTTAATGTGATTGTAAGGAATGAGTTTTTTTATGATTGTAAAAAAATGGTAACATAAAAGTTGCAACGTGTATATAAAAATATGCACTTAGAAATTAAGTAGAGAAGAAGATATTTTTTGTAATTAATTAACATATACTTCCTCATTCTTTTTAAACTTGAATATATTATCACACGAATGTATGAATATTTAAATGTTTTTTGTTATTTAACATTTTATTCAGTTATGTATACATTTTGAGTAAAGTAAAGCAATAGCATGGATATTGCTAAAATAAAATATTAAATAGCAAAAAACATTTAATTATATATATTTTTGTGTGATAATAAATTCTACTTTAAAAAGAAAGAGGAAGTCACATTAAATGCTAAAATATATTTTGAAAAAATTTCGAAATTCTCAAAAGTAAAAATGTCTTATTACAAATGTCGGCTATTGCATATTAGCGCCTGAATAACGATGGACTAATAAATAAATAATTCCATAAGTAATCATTAGAATTCATCACTAAATAATGAAGATATTAGGCGATATTACAAGATTACTCATAGTACTGTCAAGGATCATAATGCCACTTCTTCCTCTAATTTTTTCAGAAAATCTTTTTATTTGTAATCGTGCGTCGATATTTCTACAACAAAACTTTAATTGACAAACAAACGGAGCGATAAATTATAAAGGAAAGAATATAGAGTAGGATATCCATCTGCAAAGAAATCCATATATCTTGTAAATCCATAATGAGCAGGAAAGCAAAGGTAGAGCAGTAAAACTGAGCGAGCACCGACCCGAATCATATGAGATCACATGAAAGAACAGATCGAAGTAGTAGATTGCATAGATCGGCGGTGTTTTACAAACGTAATTAGTTATACTGGTTTCTCCTATACTATAATTTTGAATCAGATACAGATATGGTTTAAACCAGTGCTACGTTGTATGTCGACGAGCTGATCGCCCTATATCGCCGATTATTGCAAAGCATTCGGAGAAAGTAATTCCTTTGCATTTGCCAGTCGGCCAATTAGAAACGGAATTATAACTTTCTCGGAGGAAGTAACATCGAAAATTCCACATCTTGCTTCCGTGTTATATAAACTGTTAGGCTAAATAAAGTTATATTCTCAAAAGGTGAGAAATTTTGACCGGTACGTGAAGAAATATTTATATGTATACCTACATACATACATATATACATATACATACACACGATATTATATTTAGTTTGATACGATCAACTAAACATAGAGTTAATTCAACAATTATGTTCGAAAAAAGATATAGTTCATTCATATCAACCATTAAACTTTTTTCATTAAGAATTAACTAAACTGATTCAATATTTAGTTGAACGTATTGGATTAAATATTTTAGTTTTCTTTCAGTGTATGTATATGAACATATAGACGTATGTAGACACTTAAGGGACGTTTCAATAATATTTTATAGCATAGTTAATTAAGTGTAATAAAGCCGCGTTTCACAGAAGCCGTTCAATGCGCAGCACAATTTGAAGGGATTTCTCGAGAGGTGTATTTTACGAGCTTCTGCCATGCGCTGTCACTTTAACGTTCGCCGCGAGTACATCTTCAAGAGCCTCGATCTATTTGCGTGTTTTTACTCTCCCTGTCTTCTGTACGGATTTATATATCTGCACGCGTGGACATTCAATTACGCGCCGGCGTAATAGCTTGCGATCACTCTCATTGAACAGTCCGGCGAATCTGAGCTATTACAATACGTAATGATCGTATTAATCGTGTGTAGCAAGCGATGCGCCGTAAATAAGCATGATATAGTAATTTCCCGTGCACTGATTGCGGAAGATTTGCACAAGTATTACTTGCGCGCGTAAATCAAGTGAGTCAAGGCGATAATCGTATTCTTTTTTTTATTATACTGTCCTATATTTATGATGACACGTAAGTACTCAAGAGCGCGTAACTTTTCCACGCGCAATACTTTTATCTTCACGGACATCGAATGAGCACATATCAGTTATAATCAGCCATATGACGTCCATTCTTTTGGTATAAATAACGCAATAACGTTCATTAATTAAAAAAAGTATGATAGTGTATTGAATCCGTAATTAATTTTCTAAGAAATTTCGTAAGAAAATTAATTACAAAATAATAATGTAACACCAAGCAATATATATTTTTATAATAGATGTGATAATAAAATATGATTAATTCTCTCCAAACAAAGAGTTTTTAAATGTAAATACACGAAAGGCACTCTTCAATGCTTTATGTGTTCCACATGCGCGTTTTTAGATGACAAGTATTTGATATAGCTGCCTTACGCCAATTGCAAAGCTTCCAGACAAGTCGCATGTCTGGTCTACCTATATGCGAGCCACGTATTTTCGACTGTTTCGCTAATCGATTATGTTGGCAAACCGCGGTGTGGTTCATTCGAATGCGTACGAAGGATTCACTTTCTAACTTGGCCGGCTCCCGCACTCGGGATTCTCGTTACGAGGCGCGTGTGGTTTTTACGGCGCTCGCGGTTTTTACAGCGCGCACTTACTGCTTCGCACGAGCGTCATAGTCTGATTAGCCTGTCGACCTCTCTTCGTGCTTCAGGATAGCACGAAGGTACTTTGCCGATGTGCGTATCGCATGTAACACACCCATTTTATGCATGTGTACGATTTACGGGAACAAGCGCGTAAACGGCCACCGGTTGCACCAGTAGGCAGACAAAGCCCGGCGTGTAACACGTGGAGAGAGCGATGCGCGCATACGTAATCGTATTAAATGAATTGGAATGGAATTCTGGAGTAGTCGCGTGCGACGCGCATCGCTGGTGTCGGTAATCGGTCAGAAATTGCGCAACACTTTGGCGTCAAAAGCACAGCTGGCGCCGAACGAGATGTTCGTCCTGACGCGCAACGAATCATTTGACACGCGTCGATATCGAAATGCGCTACGTTAAAAGGGCGGAGAGAGGAGTGGCCAAATTTACTCACATCGAAACAGATATATGCCAGCATCAGTTATTTAGAAAAGAAAAATTATAATATCGTTCCCGTAGAAATAGACACATTACGTTGCACTTTATAAATGTCAAACATATCACATACCTCATTATGTCTTTTCGGAGCCTTAGGATTAACTTGTTTTGAGCTTACCTGCAACAATAATGTAAAGTTTAAATTAATACATTGTTAAAATGAAATCTAGGTAAATATATATCCCTATATATACGTAATATTATTTAATATTAAATATTATATGAATATTATATGAAGAAGTAAATAATATTGTTTACTTCAATATTTTCAATTATCGGGAATATAATAATTTTTAAATATAATAATTATAAAGTTTATGAATATCTTATGCATAATAATTTATATTAATTTTTTATTACAATAATATTCATAGAACATTTTCATAATATTATTCCACGGATATTGAAGTAATATATCACGAATATTATGTAAAAACGGACATATAACATTAGTACAATATTTTAATATTAGTATAATATTAAAATAATATTAAAAATATTGAATAATGTTCTCGGAACATTTTAATATTATTTTAATTTTTAATAATATTCGTATAATCTAAGAATATTGTGTGTTTATAGAGATTACACACATATAACAGAAGGAATTCGATTTTTAAATATATCCGATCTGCTAGAATTTTGCGATTATTGAAATTACAATAATTAATAATCGAGAAGCAGGAACATGTGAAAGCTCACCAGGCCACAACATCGTAAACACAGCGTACTACCAATAATTGTCAATAAATTTTATGCGAGCGCATTTCTTGGCCATTAAATAATACGCTAGAAACGGACAGGTGCTGCTATTACAAGTTGTCTGCAGCTGATTTCGCAGGTTAGATTTGTCGGGACAGCTGCGATTTGCATGTACAAGTAGCAATGTCGGGGCGGAACGTTTCCATGGTCGCGGGACATTGCAGTCTCGGTGATCGGCACCGCGGTTCTGTGAATTCTCAGCGAATCGTATGCAACTCTCTCGGTGCAATAGTCGGCACTCTTCTGCGGCACGAAAGGAGCTTATCGGGACCAAGCATGATGACGGTGTTCGTGTCGCAAGAGCGTCGTACCTTACGCACTTCTGACGTCCACGAATAATGCCGATATAGCGTAATCTCTCGATGTACGTATGCAGATATATTAATTAGAAAATTAAACATGGAGTATGCTGTACTTGGGCATGATGTAAATCATCGTATGGCATGTATTCACTGCGTAGTTAATACTCATACGAAATAGAGCTTGCAGCACATTGTTGCAACGTTATAGCAATGTTGCAACGCTGTTACAATATTGCAACAATATTTCTGCAAGCTTCTATGCCATATGGGAACATTAAGATAAGCTAGAGAAAAAATTCGGATTTCAAAAGGGAAAAATATGGTTCAAGAGATGATTCAGTTATCGTAACTCGTATACCGGTTCTGACATTATGATTTCCCCGAAGATTCTCTTTCTATATTCGGAAGTATCAAATTCTAGTCGAGCCGGTTAAGCTGATACACTGCATATCAAATTAGTTCTTTCTGGATTCTTCTGGACAAATATTCGTGTTTGTCAAGGATAACGAGTTGCGCGGTAACTGGTTTAGCAAGATAATATCTTAGCGTGCGGCCACTATGCAGTACTAAAAATATTCCCAATGTTTTGTATTGCAACGAGAAAGGCTTTCCTTGAAATTATAATGCTGTCGCGACGAGATGCGACGAAATACCATCGTGATGACGATTCGCCGATGGAATTTGAAAACTTTATCGTCTGCTATAAGAGACTCCCGCCTCGTATACGATTCAATGACTTGCCTAATTGGAATATAGTCTAACAATCGTCACGCATACCATTTTTCTAATGAGATTTTAAAGGTCATTTCTTGTGCGCAACACACAATAAGATAGGTAATGACTTACGAAAGAGATATGCAATCACGGGATAGGGGCTCTTGATTGTTTAGTTCATTTCTTCGAACGAAGGCAGTCACCCGCACTACCCAATGTCGCCATGTGCAAACCATGTTAATTGCGTAGTCGCCTAAAGGCTGTTATTACGAGTACTATTTTTCGTTCAGGTTTCAACGCACGCGCACGCACGCATACGTTTAAAAATATTTTTTAAAGATTATATTTAAAATATAACTGAACTAAATATAAATATAATTTTAAAAAGAAACTAACGCATTATTTAGTAAATTAATTGAATTGTAACTGCTTTTACACTAAGAAAAAGAATTACTAAATTTTAATAAATAATTGTTTGAATACTTATAATGAAATATTTACTCACGGTACATACTTACTTAATAAAACAAATGATAGTTAAATTAAATTAGCGGTTCTTGTGTACTAAATAAATATTTTATTGCATTTATTCAAACAATACATATTTACTTAATAAAACAAATGATAGTTAAATTAAATTAGCGATTCTTGTACTAAATAAATATTTCATTGCACCTATTCAAACAAATATTTAAAAAATTTTAGTAATTTTTTGTCTCAGTGTAAGAATGCAAGAAACTTTTTAACGATATGCTTCTTCTATTCTTGAAATACTCGAACTTTCATTTTCATTGAAAATAATGTACTACCTTTGCTTCTCCTTACGTAGTAATTTAGCGGATATCACGAAACACGTCGTGACCTTCGTTTATTCACTTGCAAGAGATAATCTTTGCTTTACGAGTGAATCACACCTATTGCATGTCACCATACTTTGTTGTGGCAGGTCATGGTTGCCGATGACAATAACAGTAATCCATCACGTGTCCCGGTGGCTAGGCCGCAAATCTATCGTATTGAGTAGATGCACTTCGCGACACACGATGAAAATGAAATCATTATTAGTGGAAAGTTTACACAGTACCGGTATCTCGTCGGTAGCATGTTAATTACGTGGCCGCGTTCAGGCGCGTGCGCTACTCCTTATCGGTGCATCGTTGCGCCCGTACACGTTACGGTAATTTTTTCCTCACGACTTCCCATTCTCCTTCTCTCTCTTCTCTTTTGATATAATGAATGTACGCCAATGTAGTCCGCGCGAGTAAGCACTTTCATATCTAAACCTTTGCTAAAACGTCTTTCATTCGCTTCTAACAGCTGCTCGCCTCGGATAAGCATAAGCAAAATTCATCTTGCCAGATGCAAAGCTATGCTCTTCGATTTTATAATTAATCGATGAGCAACACGCGTCGGAGCGCTCACATTTAGTTCTCGGATTCGTCTCAATAATGATGAACATGTATATATATATGAAATTAATATACGTCAATTTAAAAAGGCTGTACGGATAATCGGTACCGATAGACACGCGTCAATGGCATATTTCGTAATTAATAGCTAAGCTCGTCATTTAATATTTAAATAGACATTAGACACAAGATCTTTTTAATGCACGTGGAACTTTTCATCGAATTCAGATTTGCTTAGGAAATACATTTTTTAATTTGAAGTCTTAAGAATGCTGTTCAACTTTTACCACTGTACATCTTAATGCGCGTTGGCACACTCTTCCAATTAGCAATTTAGCGCGGATCGGTTACTGTTCGATCCGTAGGGAAACACTTTCTCGCGCATCAAAGAAACGCTTTCTAATGACGAAAGACGTTAATGACGTTAATAACGTTCCGTACCATCGATTTGTCCTGCCGCGATTCCGTCACTAATGCACCTTAAAAGTTTCCTTCGATGACCGCAATCCCCGGAGATTCGGAACGTTTCGCAGCAGCCGCGTTTCGTGACGAGCGTTTTCACAATCCCTGGATGTGTGTACAACGATAAAATGCTGCGCTATATATTGCTTCCTCGATAAATTATCGTCGAACGAGAGAATAATATCTCGACTACTCCGGCCTTAATTGTCGCTACGTGAGCTATGATTACAAGCACATTGCGGCATTATTCCTATTCATTATTTTTATAGATCAGCCAAATCGCTACATTTTACTATCGGTACACAAATATTTTCTTTTACTGCTAAATGATGTTCGTGTAGTCACTTATCTCTTTTCAGTTTGCACTCACTTCTTTGTGTACTTTTCAGTTTGTCCTGATCATATTAGCGGTGAATTACTGGTATACATTACCTTATCTCTGATTTTCTAAGTTATCTGATTTATGATTTCGCAAAACAAATGGAAATAATGAATAATTACCTTTCTGCCAGGTTAACAGACATCGTTTCCAATATTTAGATATTCATTTCTCATGTATTTCACAATTTACGTTCGTTATTGTTTAATTCCATTACGAGGCGCAATATATTACTTCGCGATAATTCACTGCATTTGGCGTTTAAGAAGTGTAAAAATATATTTGACAGAGATTGAAGTCGTTGTATCTAATGATTTTGTGGTAGAACTTTCGTCAGCGATGTTACGAAATTTCGTATACAGGCACGTTTCGTTGCACCGCCGTTACGTCTCTATGTACATGTGAAATAGAAATATATCTTGATATTAAAATGCTTAGCATCTGTAGCATCTGTATGTACACTGAGAGAAAAAATTCCTAAATTTTAATATATATTTATTCGAACAGTATTAATGAAATATTTACTTACGGTACATAAATATTAACTCTATAAGAAAAAATAATACTTAGTGGTTCTTGTACTGAATAAATATACATTTACATTTAGTAAATATTTCATTAGTACTGTACAAATAAATATTTATTAAAATTTAGTAATTTTTCCTTCAGTGTATGATATTTTGTCCATACAAAAATTAAATTAACGAATTAAAATTTTAATATGTAAGTATACAAAATAGTATATATGGTAAATATACAAAGTCTAATCTAAATTTATTTTTAATAATGAGAGAAAGAAAGAAACTTGATTATTGTGAAAAGTATTTTTTTTTGCATTTATGGAGTGTTGAAAATTAAGCTGGAAAATTACGCTAATTTGAATCCCTGCTATATGTATAAACATGCGCAATCCAAATACTCCGGAAATGCAATTATTTCATCGGCATCGACGATAGCACTCTGCTGTAATAATGTACCTCGAAGGTAATCATTGAGTGTTTAACTCGTCTTCATCCAGAAGAGAAAGTAGAAGTATCGTCCTTTCTTTGCTTGAGTATCGTAGTCGCTAATTTGCAAGTAAGGTAAAATGAGTGATTGTACGTGCCGAGGAAATAAATCGAGTCCACTATTGCTTCATGATCGCTTCATCAAATAATTACACATGAATGCATACGAATGCGAAAACTTGAGTTTTTTCGAGACTTAATGATATCAATCACAGAAACGTAACGTGAAGAAAAGGAAATGCTGAGGATACAGTATGAGAATTTCACGATTAGACGTGAAATTACGAAGACGGATGGGTAGGTTCATTAAATGTTCGCGTCTTTCGATATCGCGCGCATACCTGGCGTAATATATAGCTCGAACTCGTGCCGGTAATTATACCGTTGTCAGTCAATCGGTAGTAAGGTGCGATCACGATTGAGAGATCATGCGATGCGCAAACGATATCGACGTCAAAAAAGATCATTCGCTTGTTCAGAGAGCATCAATTCGAGATGCAGTAAATTATCGCTGTCTCGTTATTTTGATTGATCTTAGATTAACTACCGACACTAAATTCTGAAGTAACAAAAATATTAAATAATTAAAAAATCGTGGATTAAACACGAATATTAATAACACGAAAAATAATATGAAACGTTAAATAAAATTGTGAACGATGTTTCTTAGCTTGTGATATATTGTTTGATAATAAGTAATAAAAGTGTGAGTGTTTTCTCTTTTCCTTTTAGGCAGAATAAATTTACTTCAGACATGCCTGTGGAAATGCTTAAAAAAATTGCGGTTGCGTTTGAATGGTGACATTGGACTACGACATACTCGGGTTGCTATAAAATATAAAAAGCTCTTACAGCTATTACTTTTGCGCAATGCAGACTTCTTACGAGTCATATCGATTACCATCTTTCTCTTTCGAAAATATCTTGCAATTCATAAGACACTAGTTATTCAATCAGTAGCAATTGCGTGAAATAATTTATCTTCATGCTGATGTACAAACATGAAATAACAAAACTTTAAGTGTTGAGTGATTGTACGTAACAGATTGAACTGCGTAATCAGTGTGAACAATAATTAATTATCGCCGATCCGACGACTGATTATTGCGTGTGGCGCGCTGTTTTGAATCTATTGGTACTTAGCAATTAACTGTCACTAACTCGACAACCGATTATCGTGTACGCTATTTTGCAGCAATTGATCAGATACGCGTGGTCATTCGATTGACTCATAAACTAAATCGATAGATTAGTCCGAAGACTAACGTTTGACATCCACCTATCGCCTTTAGCATCGCGGTATTTTATGCCTTTGTACGAATGCATTTATATAATTGTTTGGAGATTAAAGCGTGAACGTTACGATTAAATCACAGAGTTAAAAAGAGGGTAATATGTCTCAGTTGTCGCGTGTGATCAAGCGCGACAGCGAAAAGAAATCGTGTCTGACACTTTCGAGAGAGTTTACGCTCACTGGACCACGTCGATCTCTTGTAATGCGTTGTCTCTCACTGCTCTCGACAATGACCGGCAACTTTTCGCGAACCGAGCGAAAATTTCTACCAAACTACGCGACGCGAGATCGACTTTCTTGATCGCAAATCGCTACGCCATTGGGCTTCTAATTGCGCCAAGGCATTGTTGGGCATCAATAATAATTTCGCGCTGGTGCTGTGAGAATGTGGTAATAATACCGATGTTGCCAGGGGATTACAGATACACGGGCTATGATTATACACCGCTGCGATTTAGTGAAGCACGGTGTAATCGTACTTTCAGCACCGCGAATCCATAATCCGGGCAAGGGAGTACTTTATATTCGATCACCGCATATACGATTATACGAACTTGTAATCTTAAGCCGCGTATGAAAAGGTCAGCAATTGGAATCCTTATTCTTTTTTTTTCTCGTGTATCCAACGCATTAGTGCTAACATTTCTGACGAGTTTTTCTATTTTTCTAATAATACTGGTGGACGCAGATTTTGTGTCAACATATGATTACTCTGCGTCCAGTATTATTAGAAAAATCCAACGTGAGCAAACATGAGCGAGTGAAATTTCGCAGTAACACGATCGAGGTAATGTAGGAAACTGAGGGAATTGAGTATTCATCAAATCGAATTTGTTTAAGCAGTCATTCGAAACAAAAGTGAAACTCTCTCGGCTCCGGCTCTTCTCTTCGTATGCGAATAATTGATGTAATTATCGTACAAGCTATTGGCACATATCCACTCCATCGTGTAGGAATCTCTCTCGCAGTAGTCTTTGAAGGAAATGCAAATATACGTCTTCCCCTGTATTCGCCTACGTACAAAACGTTATCTTTCGTATTTATATAGATAATAATTGTTCACATATGCAACTGCCGATTTTTCCAACTTGTCATTAGAATAATTGATTAAGTAATTATTTAAAATTTCGTATATAAGCATTCGTAACTTTCATGTTTTTATATATTGAATTTTAATCAAAATTAAAAAAACATTTTATCGTGAGTTTATCTTTTTTTTTAATAACGAATATGACATGAATTTTGGTAATGTGTACATTACTGATTAACTATCTTAACTCGTAATTTCGTAACCAAATTACTGGTAAAATTCCAGCTAATTAAAATCTCTACATTCAATGAAACGGATACATTGTTCAAAATCTTTTTGTTGTTTTATTATCAGCATGCATTGTTATTACAAGGTATGCGCTACATCGTCGTAAATAATATACATTTAAGATATTGTCTAGCTGCATTAAATGAATAAAATTATGTATGCTTCACAGAAAATTGATATCGTAAACAAAATGTTTTGTTTTATGTTTGTATATATAAGCGGAGCAACATTCTGGTAATAAAATAACTTTCAAGCGATTGTACGGAAATATATGCAGCGTTGAAAAGTGCCTATTATCGTGAGATTAAATCACAGGGACGATATAAAATGGAAAGCGCGAGTCTGATCTTGCCTAACTCCCGCAGTCTTATAATAGCATATGTTCCCGCGGTTTACAAATCATTTAAATCGTAACCAAAATTATCTGACTATGCAACGATATTTGTGAAAAATAATCGTTTAATCTTACAAATTTAAATATTGTTAATAAACGGAATAACGGAAAAATTTGTTTCTTCGTGTGTCAAAAAATTCATGATTTTCTAACTGTTTTCATACAAATACATAAGTTTTTCTTTTTCTCTCTTTCTCTCATATATGTCTTGAAATCTGATACTGAATGATAATAATGATTCTTATTTTAGAGCTGTCTGGTCACTGCGATCGCGATAGGAATTGAAATTCTCGGTGCACAATTTGCATTGCACTATTTCCACCTAGCTTTGCTCTATTCTCCTCATCTAAGGTTTCCCTTCCTAGAGTTTAGTAATAATCTTGACGGTGAAGTCTATTATCTAATCTTGATGTCATAATGTCGCTTTGTTTACAATTCTGTACTACAGATTCGCCGGATATGATGTTATTCAAAAAGCGCTTTATATTCAAATATTGTGCAATGTTTAATTTCTCGTCCATATTCATCTGTTGCTAGATAGATATTTTATTTGAAGTAAATTCTTATAAATAAATTATACGCTATCGAAATTACAGCTTTGCTTAAGGAAGTACATTTTATAAATATATAATATTAAGTATATAATAACAAAAAAAAAAGAAGAAAAATCTTTTTTCTGCAGTAGTAAAATATTAACAATTTTAACGAATTTAAACATTCAGATATCCAAGAATCTTTATCGAATAACTGTATTATATGAAACTAGTTTTTAGGCGAAAGGGAAAAAGAGGCGCGTCTTTGTAATTGCGCTGTGTATGAGCTTTCCTCTTTCAAATGCGATCGTAAAGATCGTGCGCGAAACCGCGTCCGGGTTTCGCATTTTTTTGCGACGACGTAATTGTTCGGTATAAAGCATAGAAAGTTACATGCGTGGCAAAAAAATCTAACGATATTTAAAACATTCTTCGGTGAACGCGGCACCTCGCACAGTATGTGGTAGAGACTGTCTTATGCAACTCTATGCTACGATTCTAATGCTTGAGTCGCTACGCTTGCACAGAATGAAACGTTTATATCTCAATGAAAAAAAAGACGGCCTTCTTGGCCTATCTCGATTACTTTTATCTTAATGTACGGCGCCGAATACTTGAATTGCATATTCACTGATAAAAAAAACCTGAAAATCAATTATTTTTTTAGTTTGAAACAAATTGAAATATACATATGTTCCGAATTTTCATCTGGAAATCCAAGATTCTAATTTTTTATAATTTTTTGTTACTATAATATGAATTGCTTTTAACGATATTTTTTTAAGTTATATTACATGAAAATATCTCTTAAAATTTTTTATGAGAGAAAGAAATCTTCCGTGTGCAAGATGCATGTTAGCCCTCAGTTATATAAATGGATTTGCATTTAGTCATGCACGCAAAGATTGATACTCAATTATCCATTTAAGTCACTTCAACTCGGGTTGGCAAGTCTTCGAGGAGTCATGACACATGCAAGCGTTAACTGTCCAGAACGCGATTTCGCAGCAGCCCGCGGAAGGAAGACTATTGCATTGTACGTTTCGTAATGCGATCTGCAGTGCTTATCGCGCGATTCTTGAGGGTCGGGTATTTTAAGCAGGATCGAATCGAGAAAGTGTTTAATGCGAGACCCGCACGAGAGCTGACAGTACATAAGTCACCGCCAAACAGAACGCGGCTGGCACGCCATCGAGAGTTCCCTCGAGGTTCTCTGAAACGCGCACTCGGCATGTCGGCACGGAAGACGATCGCGAAATCTGCGATACGTACGTCTGTACGTTCCACGGAGAGCGCCGTGATTTCTCGTGCGCCGCAACGTACACCCGGAAATCGACGATATAACTCGCGCGGTGAAACCACGGCACGCGTCCATTCTTCATGGATTCGCCTGAATGATAATTCAAGCGGTGCGGAATGCATCTTTTTTCTCGTATAACTCACGAACGGTAGACTTAGAGACAATCGTCGATTTAGCAACAGGCGATTTAATTGGCAGTAAGACATCCCAAGTACCTTCTAAAGGCTCATAAATTATTCTTGTAATTTATAACTATTTGTTGCTTGACAAGCTATCATTGGACATTTTCCAGCAAGCGACACAGTGAAACACAGTGAATCATTTTATCCTTGTTGTTTATCAATCTTAAATAAGAATGAAATGATTCACTGTGTCCTTCTGTGTCTCATGTTGTAAAATGTCCATTATAAAAAAATATTCTGGTACAAAAAAATGAAAGTTTACATAATTTCAAACTTTTTTTAAAAGTATTAAAAATGAATAATACACATATTTCTTAAATTATATTATTTGAAATGCTGGATAAAAAATACGACTATGTATGTATATAGTTTATCATTATTAATAATAAAATAAAATATTTATGATTCAATAAGTATAAAAATATTTTTGTAATTGAAATTTATTAAATCGTCACAATTATATACTATATCGCATATATACACTGAGAGAAATGTTTGGTAAAATCAGTCAAAGTTTGATTGAATAGTGATGAAAAGAATTTTATAATTATAATTATTAAATATATAGTTGTTTTGACCAAACAATTTGTAGCCTTAACCAAACAATTATTTTCATACAATAAATTACAAAAAGTTTTGTTAAATATAACTAAGTTTTTGGTACCAGTAACTACAACATTCATTTGATCACTATTCAACCAAACTTTCGTTGATTTTACTAAACAATTTCTCTTAGTGTAGACATATTTAGAAGTGAAAAGTCATGTATAGTACATCTATAGCTTTTAACTCTGTCACTGTATTAGAAATGATTGACAATCGAGATTTATTGGTGCAGTCTGGCTGATACATCTTTGAACGATAAGCAGCTATTATGACAGATGAAATCGGGGATTTAAATTAAGCGTAGTTCGGAAATAATCGCGTCAATCGATCATGTGGAAACGCATGCGACACAACTTCAGAAATAGTGCACGCCTAACTTTATTGATCGAAACGACATAAAATCGGACAATTTATTCTCCGCGTGCCTTTCACGAACAAAATGCACATGACCACGTGAAAAATCGTTAATCCGTCGTTACGCGAAGGAATGGTGCGAAGATAATAGAGCGTTCGATCCACGTGCGCGAGATCGCGTCTCGATATGCCGATGACGTTGGTCTTATTGAGCTTAAATGTATTCCGAATATAATTGCTGCCGCGCTCCTATCGGCATATAAAGGACCGTCTCATTAAGTCGCGTTCGCAAGAAGAGTTATGAGACAGGTTGCGTGAGAGTACTACTCGTTAATTTCATTTTATGGTGCGAAGGATAGGCGCAATCTCTGCAAAACGAGAGTGACGACAAATTAAAACTCTCTGATTACTCTGTGTAATTATATGAACATAAATCTTAATAAATTAATTCATAATATTGTGATTTTCTAATATTTTTAATAGTATTAAAATAATTAAAAATTCTTTGAAAAACATTATTGCTATTATTATGTTATTGCAATCTTACTATCTTTCTACTATCAAACCTTACTATCTTTTTTATAAGTACAAACTACGTAAAAAACCTATCAATTATTTTTAACTTCTTGCCGACACCATTGGTCTTCGTAATGTTAAATGAATAAAAGATATTAAAATCTTATATGAATTGATCGCAAATTCGCCTTTCGCGGGGGTACGATCGATTGACATTCGGAAATTTTACAAAATCATGTGCTAACCATCAATCATATTTCGCTATCGCGAGATATTCGTTAATGCAGGATAATGCTGTGATTATACATGCAAATGACTCGAAATTTCTTTGTACGTAAGACACTTGGGTAGTATTTCGAAGGCAAATTTTTCTAGTCGTCCAAGCGCGAACCATAATTACATAGCGGCTACAATCAGCACATCGATAGCGCGCGTGCTCTATCGGAACTAATACCCACTTTAGTTATATGAAAATTATATTACTTATTGCCTAATTGGACCTTATGTCGGTCGTCACTGATTGCACCGTTCGCTCGCCGTTGATTGCTCAAACCCTTCACTGAACATGTGGGCCACACTAAACGCAGGCCACGTGCTCATCCGTGCACGTGTCGCCTGTTTACGAACGTTCTGGATCGTAAAATCCAGTTCCACAATCTGTTTTGTCAAATTGTAATTTAAGTCCTTGGAATTGCAAGTCATGAAATTGCTATAAATTATCTAGGAATTTTTCTCATTTTACGTTTTAATCGAATTCACTGCTACTACCGATTTTACTTTCGTTTCCTATGTACATTAACAAGCTTCTCAATATTTAACAGTAATAATTAAAGAGAACTGATTTATATAATAATGTCTAATCGTTTAGATTTAAAATTCTTGGAAATATGAAAAGTTAATCGAGACTGGAATTTTTAATTGTTGTTACATACTCTTCATTTTTATAATATTCAGAACATATTATCTTTAAATCGCGAAGTATTGTTCTTTCTCTAGGAGAATATGTAAGCAAAGCAATTTCCCGAAACTTGTTTTACGGTATGCTCCGACTTTACTTTGATATATTGCGGAACATTTTTTACTCTTGAAAAGATCAGAATCGCGCACGGGAGAGTGGCTGTTAAAACTGAACAGTACATACAATGAAATTTACTGAATTCCTATATAATCGCATTTATAAAAATGTTTATGGAGAGAAAAAGTAGACGCGGGTATTGCCATAGCGCCAGCATAGTATTCACTTTCGAAACGGCGAATATGCGTGACGTTTGATACGTGAAAAACTGTCCACCGAACATTGCCAAAGTATATACTTTTCATCACCAAAGATACATTTTGATATTTTTTTTAGAATATTGCGCGACACGTTAAATATATCGCAAGAAAGATATTTTAACAACGAGAACTTTATAGCGACGTATGTCCAATAAAGAGTATAGAGCTGATCACGCTTGTGATTTACAACGCAAACGAGCCGCGCTGTGGCTTGCAAACGTTACGGTATCATTACTTTAGTGTCACGCGCGAATGAGCCACATTGAAGGGAACGACAAGCACTTGCTGGAAGCACAAGATTGAACGGATGATCAAACCTGTCGATTGCAAACGAAAGCGAAATCAGCTTCCGATCCTGAGACAGTGAACGCCCCATTGTTCCTTTGTTCAATAAAGAGACTATGCCAGAGATTAAATTCATTGAGAAGACGTCTTGCAATCGCAATCGTATTTCGTATTGCGGCAATAAAGCTCGGCGTGTCACGAAACCATCGAGAGAAGAGCCCACAGTTCTCGTTCTTCGACAAATTGCAGGCGATCCAGCGAGGCTTGTTGTGTAACAAAGTTGCACAGCCGAGTTTAGATCTTGAAGATCTTTCCTGTTTCAGGTACACAGGTACACTGCCGTGCTAAGCAAAAATATATTTACAAGTACTTTAATTTTATCAATGATTTCACAAAAACTGTTGAGAACATGAAATTTGTATTTTGGAATTAAAAGATGAAATTAAAAGATGAAATGTAATATTTAAAATGATTTGTGAAGCAATATTTATTAGAGTTACTGTAATGAAGTAACTTGAAGTAATTTTAATCAAAATTACTTTTCTTTTAGAAATTACAGTATCCATTTTCTTAAAATAATTTAAATAGTATATTAAATATAGTTTTTTGCTTGCTACGACAGTATACGAGTAGCGAAGCTGGCTCAAGAGACATTTTCTTTGAAGATACGATTCCGTTAAATTTTATTGCACTTCGTTTTATTCCTCTTAACATAACACGCATACATTAACATCAATAGTAATCACACTACAGTGAATAAGCAGACGAAGTAAAAGATATATAAATTATCATGATTTTTATTTCCGCGCGAGAGTCACGAACAATGTACGGGTCAATTGCATTCCAGAGGCTCAAGGCCTGCAACGCGAAGGTACAGAAGGAATTTTTGAAACTCGCTTGCAGATCTCGTGATCAAGTGAGCAACGCGACAGTCGGCAATTATATGACAAAGAATGTGGAGGCGTAAATGTACCGGAGAATGCACGCGAGATGCATATCGTAGATTATTATTGGCACTTTTTTATATTGCATTCGTCTGAAAAGCAAGCTCTACGTCTGATTATCGTGATCATTAATCTTAATAAGTGATAAGATTAATACCTCGTATTCTCTTACAAAAGAACACATTTGTGTCACACAAATTAAAAAATATACCGCTAATCAATTGACATACTAAGTGTCAAGTGCTAATTAGAATCAATAATTTTCTATTTTCTGTGTTAAATTTATAAATAGTTAGGAATGTGAAGTTTGTCGATTAATGAACATAAGTTCAATTACAAATTGTATTATTATAATTTTTTCAGACTTTAAATTGATCTATTTATCTCAAAATTTATAGCAGCCAAATAAAAAAAATATATATATAAACATTAAAATATACATAACTGTCAAAAGTAAAACTTCTTTAATATGTAAGAAGGCTATGAAGAACGACTTTAGCATTCAAATCCAAGCAGAAGCACTGGGAGCGTGCATAAATCGGGTAAAAGACCTCGTCACGACTCGATCGGATTTATTTCTCGAGATCGACAGGGATGACAGGGAAAGATTATTCTAAAGCCGTGCGCCGCGCAAAGCCGTATGGATAACGGATGAGAAAAAATAATAACATCGTGGATCGCGATGACTTTTTGCCGGCGGCGGTCATCGCGACGAGTCACGAATCGCGATACACGCACTCGTGCATTACGTCGCGTTGCATCGGGATTGCATTGGAGGAGCTCAATTCAAGGACTGTCTGGTGTTAAAGTTCACGATAGTCTCGAAGCGCCACGCGCGTCCTCGTGCATGAAATGCATCGTGCAGCCTGGATTCGAGGAGCGTTAGAATCTGCTTTGCGTGAACGTTGCTTATTGCAAATCTCGTCATTATTATCGTTCGAGCCAATTAGAGATATCTGAGAAATAAGAGTAAATGCATGTTGTAGCTAGTAAGGAGATACTGCTTCAATGCATCCTTTTAGTTGTTCGCATTTCTAATTCCCGATGCCCGTAATGAGCAAATCTCGTGATTTGATTTACAAATTGGTTGACAAATTAGTTGGCGGCCAGCAAATAATCAAGATAACTTTCTAACGTGCTGGTGCGATGTTGAAAAGGATAAAAAGTGGTCGTTCTATGATATCGAAAATTTTAATTTAAATTATTTATTGTAATAATAACAAGTTAAGAAGTTATTGAATAATATTTTTCTAAAAAAAAATAATTTATATTAATTATTAGTAACGAATATTCGTATCTTTTCGATTATGTGTATATTACATTTGTTCATTACAGCGAAAATATTTGTAATATTTTATACAATTGCCTAAAAATGAAAATGTAATATATCCCCTTCTCTCTCTCTCTCTCTCTCTCTCTTTCTCTGTTTGAAAATATATTCTACGTTTGTTAGTTTGCGTGTCATTAATTAACAGAAATGCTATAAACAGAAATGTGCTGTAACTTAAATATTTAAAATGTTACTAATCGGTGATTGCCAATTAACAAAGTCAATTGACAGGATGACATCTATATATACAATATAAATTCACGTGACGAATATAAGTAGGAGACTTAGACCACGCGTTGAACGTAACGATAGCGTAAGATCAACACATAGCTCGCGTATTACACAAGTGTCTAATCGCCCAATTTCACGATGCGTCAGTATACTTGCACGCCTGTCGCGAGCATTGAGATTGTCCGTTTTGCAACGCGTTATAAATCCTCAAAGATACTTTATTGCATGACATACTGGTGCCGAGATGCGAAAGAGCGGTCCGCCTATCACTATGTAATTGCCAGACACTATATGTAGCAATGTTTGCCAGGATTTCCTAACTGTTGCCGGTTCGCTCCCCTAACGGTTCTGCTTTTTTTTTATCCTGTTTCTCCTTTCCTATCTCCGTCTTGCTCTCTCTAAGTGTGAACGATCAACGTTTCGTCGCGGAAAACGGATGGACGAACGCAATGCTTTCGAAAGCAATAGATCATATGGTTTTTAAGTTGGCACGATCGACATATCCTCTTTAGATCGCAAATGCGAATAACACCAATATCCTTGAATTGCAGAAGACGGTATGTGCTCAAAAGGAAAGATTGCTTAGGAAGAGGTTCGTAAAAAAGAGTTTCGCCGAGCCAATTGCGAGATAAGAATACAAAGAGCTGGAATGATTTAAATTCTCCTCATATAACCACAGTTTTTAGCCCGGGATTGCTCGCAGCCGCCGCGAGATTTATAGCCGCGCGGTTCACCGAGGCACCGTTCAACGGAGAAATGCGGTAACGGCGCAAACGAAAGATAATTTTCGCGTCGTTAAGCCAGAACGCGAGAGAGTCTCCCGAGATGTTCCGCTTTCCGAGATAAAGGGAGCCGCCCCCTCTTGGCGTTGCTTTTACCATTAGCCTCGTATTTACGATCGATTAAAGACCGTCGCAAACTTATAAGAGAAAACTCACCTTATATGCTTGATGCAGCTCGTCGATAAATAATCCGAAAGAAAAATAAGCGTACTTAAGTTTCGATTTAAGCGATCGTAACTGCCCTCGCACCATGAAACACACTCCTCCGCTTTATCTCCGCGGTAGTATCCTCGAGTCTCGCGAAACGACTCCACGCGGCTGATTGGTGTTTCCCGTTCAGACACGGTTTTCGATTATAGTGCTAGGTGTGCCAGATACGAGTACGTGAATCGAGTAGGATTTGAAATTGACGCACCACAATCTCAAATGAAATCGGGTTTGATCACATTTTTCACACGTTAATTGAATCATTTCATTGGGGATCGTAAATGCGCATGTCGATTCAAATTGAACGAAACGATTAGTTTCTCTTTTCATCACGATACTATTCCACCGTGGCGCATGCAAGTGGATAGTGTGAATACCGGTTCAATTTGATTCGCTCGATTGCTTTAGGCTTCTTTGCCTGCCGTCTTATTGTAGTCAACCTAAAGGTCAAGCGTTGCCTAGGAAAATCCGTCAGTTTCCTTGGATAAATGCGAGGTTGAGCGCGACGAGTTGTAGCATCGCAACCTTCTCCTAGGAGGTCGTTAAACTCTCGATCGGTGCGTTAGAAGCAAAACCGTGGTAAGGCGATGTTTTTAGCGGAAAGTTAATGAATCCGCGCGATAACGAGACACGAAATGGAGACGATAGTTTTAATTATCACATCTCATTGACGATCGTAACTCTTTGTAAACAAGCGTGCTAATCGTTCGTATCCTTGTGTGAATGATTAAACAATAGCTTGCTACGTCGCGGCGTCGACGTGAATGGCGTTAAGAGAAAGAATAATAAAAATTCGCATATAATGCAGACTCTTTGTAGGAACGAGCGGCATAGCCGCGCGGTAGCGCGTGTGAAATGTAACGTCGTAAATCAGAGTGACGGCTGTTTGAAAGTACGCTAATAATACGGGCCACTTTTACTGAAATTTTTATAAATTCTTCGGGGACCGTCACGATATCGCGCTGCTTACGGTACATAGAGGCACACGTGCACGCTTGAATAGACCAGCATCTGTAAANAAAAAAAAAAAAAAAGAAATAAAAGATAAAAAAAAATTAAGCAAACGGTAGACACCTTTCGAAACTGTTTCTTACGTGCGTCGGTGTGTATCGAGATAATGTAATAACGATAAACATATTATCGCGACTTCGCCCGGCTGCAATGTGTGTGGCGTATGGTGAAATAATTCTCGTACCTCGCAAGATCAAGGGAATCTGGTTTCTCGAGTCGGGTGCAGTCTCGCGCGCTTATCTGGACACGTTCGGATTTGCATGAAATAGACGGCGGTGAGTCTCGTCAGCCTCGTCTCGTGACGAGGAGCACGAGGAGAACGGCCGTCAGTCGTTGCGCCCGCGCTCAGAACGCCGCCGTATAGATCTTATCCCTCGATCACGAGCGACCCATATAACCGGATTCTTAGATCCTAATCGACGAGCGGACGACCGCTTCGTTCGGCGGCCACCTATTATGCATGGGGAACAATCGCGTTTACACGCGGAGGCGTTGATGCGCGCGAAGGCGAATAATTTATTGCGAAACGCGCCGGAGCTGATTTAGACGAGACAGGCATTATTTCCAATAGAACGGGAGATTGAATCGTATTATTGCTTAATTATACAACAATGAGACATTGTACTGCGGATGTTAGGAAGCGAATGTCGAGGATGCTTGTTTGAATTACACATTAATTAGGCATAATGAAATTTCTATACGCGATGCTATTAATTTAATGTTTGTTCTTATCGCGATTTGATTGTCGAGCAAAAGATATAGATGCCTTGCGTGCGCTTTCTAACTATGTAGAAAAAAAAAAACTGTTTATGCGTTTCTCTTTAACCGATTGGAAAGCCGTGAATGCATTCATAGAGATAAAGATGTTGTTAAGAACGTGACTGGTCGTATTTATTTCAATCAGACGTTGTATTTTATGAGCTGTTCGTTCGGTGGTGCGTGCAGCTTTTTATTTATTTGTCAATATTATTTATTGCGTGTTCATCGGCCCTCGCTCTCCGTCTTTGTATTCCGTAGCAGAAAAAGGAAATGATACTTTCTCTCTCTCTCTCTCTCTCTCTCTCTCTCTCTCACGTTTCCTCTTACTGTTCCAATCTCTATCGACGTTATCCGTAAAAAGTGATCAGGCGGTACGGTACTCTTTGAACTCCCTCTTAATTAAGAAATAAGAGACAATTTCGCGCCAGGAAAGGTAGGACAAACGCTTGCCTTCGTTCTCCGAGAAGAATGCGACTCTTGCGTCAAAAAAGCAGGTGGCCCCAATTGCTCGCAATCGATCTTACTTAGCTTATAGAATATATAGTACTTTATTTTAAGTATATCTATCAATAAATATTCGATTTTCTTTCCAATAACGAAGATTTCCAAAATTAAGATACTTCGAAGTAGACTTGTCAAGTAATTATTATTCGTCCATCATTTCTTTTTGATATAAAAGTACATACAGATTATGTTTCATAGCACTTAAATCTAAAAATTATTCAAGATTGAGAACATATATCAAACTATATGTATACACTTGCAAAGTCTTTTCTTAAAAATGAAGACGTGCACATTTGTAAACATAACTATGAAACATGTAAGTAGTAATGAGATATCCATTCATTTCTATTAGTTTGAGACTATCTACTGTCGCCAGTAAAATGTTTACTCAATATATTCAATGTATATTTAACGGATTGTATCGTTCGTAAGTGTGACCGAGTGCGAGATTGATGTTTGCTGCAATAAAATTGTTTATACGTTGGCTAATAAATGTCACTTATGAACACGAAGTTGAAGGTCAACGAGACTTTGTAAAATGAGATGATAACTTTGTAAGACTGCGGATTTCCAAATATCTTTGATAAATCATAAATCTGTGAGTTCAGATTTCGTTCTACTCGTTTTAAAAAACATTTTGCCCGTTTTAGTGTTTGCTTAAATTATCACTTGCCACAAAAATTCCGTCTTAAGATCATATAATAGTTATAAAAAATCAAATAAATTAATTTCCAATTAAAATTCACTTACTAATAATAGACGAAGATTTCGCAACGGTTTTGATTAGCGCCACTAATAGAAAGAAACGTTAAAAAATCGATAGTGGCGAGAACAATAAGATATGTAGGCGTAATTTTTAACATTTTTTACATACCCGAGAGGTTGCTCATTATCACCTCTCTTTGTTTGCCTATTAAGGCGGGCACGACTGCATCTCTACGTTCAAGGATGACGGGGACATAGAAACTTGACACGCATGAATATTGGTCGTTCGACTTGGAGTCCCAGCGGCCCCAGACTCCATTCAATATCACTTAAAATGCAACACTCCGAGGAACATTGTATCCGTCTTTCTTGACACGAAATTTAAATGAACCGGCAACAACATTAATATCAGCACCTTTAATCTAAATACATTACTATCACAGAAATTTTGAGCAGGAATTCAACCAATTAACAAAATTGCAATCCATTTTTAACGTAAAGTTTCTTTGCACGAGATCATTATCGCGCGTTGAGGCTATTGGGTACTTTTGGTTATCGGTAGAAAGCGAATAATAATTATTTTAATTAATATATAATTACAGGGTGTTAGTTTTAATTGAATTAATTAACACGTCTTATCAGCGGCTCGCGGTAACGAAGTGGCATTGCAAAGAAAGCAACACAATTTTGTTTACGTAAGATCAAATAGTTAGTTACTAATATTTACGATCTTGCAGGCGTGTAAAATTCAAAAGCGAAAGTTTTATAGTTTAACGGTGGACTCAACGCAAACTTAGCGTATGTTTGCAGGAAGCTCATGTTTTACTTAGGCATGCAAGGACGAACAAGGAAATGTACGTAATCTCTCAATTTCACCCAGAGACAGTGGTTTTGCTTTTTTTGTAACATACATTTCCATTGCCCAAAATGGTGAACGTCGACAGAACTAGTTGATCGGCGTCCCATTGCATTCGTGTGAATTGCACGTTTCTATTTATTTAAGCACACAGGCAAGCTGCAACTGCATTTTACATCATAATGGCGAGAATACATAATGTATTATTACATATATAGCATAAGTAGATCGAAATATATGCTAATAAATTCCTTCTCTTTCAATTTTTGTCTTTCATATACATTTATTTTAAATAAATTGTTTATTAGCACACATAAGAATTTGATAATCGTAATATCTCTATATCATTTTAATAAACGACCATTTTTTTCTTTATGAATAAAAAAATAAGTAGAATGACAATAATAATTTTACATAGACTTTTAGAGAATTAGAATTATATTGGAATTAATTTTAAAGTTTGATTTATTCTTATTATTTCTTAAAAATTAACTTTTATAATTTTCTTATAATCATTGAGAAATTTACAGTAGTACACCTTTAAATGTTGCACAAAAAATATCTTATGTATTTATTATATAATTTATAATTAATAATTATAAATATAATTTTATTTATTATTGCTTCTTAATATTAGCCATATGGAACAATAATACGATAATAAGAATAGAAGACTATCCAAGCTATTATATAAAAAAATTCAAAGATTATTTTTCGTTCGTAAATACTATATCGGATTAGTAATTTATCGTTGAAAATCAAGCGACAATTACGAATTGCATTCCAGTTTGCGGTCAAACATCGTGCAGTTTCTACGCGTTCACCAACGTAATTACTTATTAGGTGCAATGTAAGTTCGACCTAGAAAACTGGCATCGGGGCCGACAGGCGATATTGGTCGCGGCAGAACCTTAACGGATCGTTGCCACATGCAACCGATCTATATACATATATATCGATAAATAAAACGTGCAAGAATTCGCTACCGGCTAACGCGTGTTTCTCGGGCATTTACTTAGTCGCGTGGAAACGCAAATGAAACGCAAGCGTTAATAACGTCGTGTATTACGATTTATCGCGGAGTAAGTCATTCCTGTTTAGGAATAAGGCTTACTATCAGTGCTTTAATTTCGAAGGCGGATAGCATCCAATTACGGTTGCTAGCGATGCAATTAAGCAACCGAGAAAGCAGAAATACGTTGTTCTCTCTTTGTAAAAATTTTTTTTTCGCTCTTAGTGCTATACGTTACGATATGCGCGAGGAACTTTACTGCTATCGTGTTAAGACACGACAGCGTAACAACATAAAATACAGTTAGTTGTAACTAACTTGTGAGAAAGATATTAATTACAGGAAGAAATTATATATATTTAGATCAATTATTATAGTAGTAAAATATTTTTTGTAATAAATTACATTGGCAAATTATATAAGAACGGATTAAAGCAGTGTACTATATTTTTTAATAAATTATTAGTACTACGTTAATATTAAGTTATTACGGTGATAATTTGTTTTTGTCTACTGCTTTGATCAAAACGTATGACCGAAAGACTCATTGATTGCTATAAACATGCAAGCAGAAATCTATTAGCAATTAATATTAGAAAACAGACATTAAAAGATGATGGTTTTGCTCGATTAAGAAAACGATTACGTGCAAGATGTTGCATTGCTCTTAATGCAATATACATGTGACATAACTGATATAATAAATAACGATTCTTTCATGTAAAAGTTTATTTCACCGAGAGCTGCGAAAGCCACATCCTAAGTAACTCGACTTATCATAGCGCGACGGTAACGCGCGGCTGGTGCACGTGACCAAGTGCAACGTATTGCACTGCTCGTCACGTGCATCGGACAGTGCACTGGCCGCCACGCTCTCGTGCACGTGAATTCTGCATAAAAGTGAACGAGAATAAACGTACTTACTACGGAAATTTCTATTACGAGTGCTGAACTGTACAGTGTAAAAGAAGTATAGTGAGTCTCATGAGAAAGTCATTAAAAATTAGTTTTATGCATTTAGGAAATCTTTTGTGTGTATTATATGCAATATCGATTTCTATAAAAGCGAACACATGCAACACTTCCAACATTAATATTAGAATTAATATTAGAAAACAGATACCAAAAATGATTGTTTTGCTCTTAAGCATTAATATAAAATAAACAAATTTTACAAAAATTGATCGCGAATAAATTTAATTAAAAATTATAAGTTTAAATTTATAGCAGATTTGATGAAAGCAATAAATCTCATTAAAATATGCGCAATTACTTTATAAGTTGGATTGTATTGTGAATTATACATCGCAATGCAACAGGAAATAGTTTTGCAGTTCTCCTGTCTATTCTAGATGTAAATGGAATAACAATTAGGCTTTCTTATCGATTTCACAAACGCAATGAGTAGAAAGGAGAAGAAAGAGGACTAGCTTGCGGAGCAATTGGTGATGGCGGACCAATCGCGACTCAATAATTGCCGAGAAAGAATTCGCGGTTCTTATGATAAGACAAAAACTATATTAGCAAAGAAACGAGGTGGAGTCGGTCTCCACTTTAAAATGCGCTATCAATCACTGTGCAGTTGTTGCATTGACAGTTTAACAATGTTAATTGCTCGAATTAAGCTAAATCACGCGGTCCTTTGGGGGTCCTTTCTTACCAGCTTAATTAACATATCCGTATTACCGTAAATCTGTCTGAGCGAGTGCGCACGTCAATACTAATAACATTGATTATGGTCAAACTGCCGTAGAAAGTTGACGTTTAAATTCACATACTTGTCGCCACCATTAAGTAAATGGTAGTATTAGCAGGCACTTTAAAAATCCCTTGGGTACTGAATTATATCATGTATCGTGGAAAGTTGAAATAAAACCGGCAAATTAGTAAAAAAAAAACCAGCAATTACTGATAAATTTTTCTGGATATTATTAGGAAGGATAATAAATATAAGCGACTTAACAAAATCACCGTTCATTACTCGTTCTTGTACACTAATGCGTCACTAAAGTCATAACTTTTTTAGAGCTAATTGATATTTTAAGATTTATCGTTGGTAGGTTTTTATGTCAACCATCTATTTCCTATGAATAGGAACAATGTGCATTTACTTATCACTTATTAATTTCAATACTAACACAAACAAATGATTAGTTCAATGACAAATGCGTGCATAAAAATTTAATATTTAACAAGCATGAAAAATTTTAAATGTATTATTTTTATTCACATGCATAATCTTGTACAAAACATTTAATTAACCATTTAAATTAATTATTTAATTAGGCAATTAATTAATAAATTTTATATTAAAAAATGGAACAGTATGTCAATTAATGATTTAAAAAGTTTGACAATTTTAAATTACTAATTATATATGTGATCTCGATAAGTTCCTCTAACTGCTAATATTAGGACAAAGTCATGTATCCGGAGAATGGAAGGTCAGTTTACAAATGCCTGTCTACGCGCTTTTGTCATATGTACGCACGTTTCTCTGATAATTTCTTGCGTAAGTTACTTTTGCGGTGCAGCACGTGTTACGACTTTGGTATGTAGGCGTATTTTAACTGTGTTCCGAAGACTAAGTAATGACGCATCAATTACTGTTGTATGCAGTAAAATCGTGGGACTTTAATGCGTAACAAATTCGCGGTTTTGCTGATGGCTCATTCGTCTAGTGCAACAATGTGACAAAAACAAAAGAATAACGTTAATAGAAGTTGTAATTCTTGAACGTGTCCACACCACACTTCATTTCTTCATATTTTGCGAGCAAAGAATGTTCTTGGGACGATTGTACGGGTAGAAGTTGTCTTCGAGAATTTTAAACTATACTTTACGATATCTAGAATGTATAAGTATTATACTAGGATTAGTCATACGCTAATCAATTCTCTCTCTGGGCACTATGTGAAGGCTATTATAAATTTAAATCTCCTTATAAGCGCTCTAGCGCAGATACGAGAAAGTGAATCAGTGTCAATGACAGGCATGTCGCCGTTCCATTTTTTTGCCGCGAGAATGTCATTATTCGATACACTGCAATCTCACCTGAATTTCTCACACTTTCTCCGTCTTCACTAGTAGTTTGTAGGTTTAACGACGTGCGACTATATTACTTGTTTTACAACTAGTTGCTTATACAAGGCTAATTTAAGACACGCAGTGTCAATGTCAAAGCATTGGTAGAATCTTATTCTTCTCAAAAGAATTATTTTTATTCACATTTTTTTTCGTCATGAAAGAGATAAATTGCAGAAAAATAATTGAATTGAAATTTTTTTAGAATTTAATTAGACTTTAGACTTTTAATTTTAAAAATAAGGATGCAATTCTTTTGGAAAATGATTTGCAAACAGTTGCAAACGATCTATAAGTTATTATGATATCGTCACAAGCTTCAGTTTTGTGTCAAAAGGGATGATAATATCACTCGACATTGCTATTTTTGAGAAGTCGAAAGTTTCGTATTGGCGATACGAACGAGTTTTGTCGCGACTTTGTTGTAGACCAGGGGTAAACAGACGGAGCTGGTCGAGAAGACGTCTCACGGTCGTTAATTGACAGAATGCACGGTCGCGTGATTCGAGGCAAGCAGCTAACGCATGCACGTGACTCGGTCAGTCTTTCCTCTCGATGGTATTAATCCGTACGAGGAAAGGCGTATGAGCGTAGCTCTCTTTTCTTCTGTCTTTCTCGTGTCCGCACCGATCGGCAATAACCGGCACGTGCAAAAGCACGTGTAATCACGTGCAGCACGTGATACTGGCTCTCGTGCGCGGTATAGGAATTATTATTGTCCCTGCCCTAGTGTCTATGCAACGGCATTGATTCTATGTAGGTGTGAACGCTATAGTTATTAGACGATTGCGATATCGCATTTGCGACATAACTACGCTAAGAGGAATTAATTTTACTATAAAATCAATTTGCAAAAATATATATAGAATTTTTCACAGTTTCTATTTCTTTTAATCTTTTTAGAGATTCTCTATCCAATTTAAAATAGATGTTTTTTTTACAAGAAAGTTTAATTGCTTTTACGATTGATGAAAGTTACGAATAATTTAAAATTTTGGACAAATTTTATACAAATTAAAAAACTTAAAAGTATAAATAACAGAATGTTGTTCGTATATAAAAATTAAAGTAAATTATGCTTTATAAACATTTTAAAGTAAAAATGAAATAAAATGATTAAATTAGAAATATTGTTTATTTGAAATTGATATTATATTTATGAAAAAAATGATGAACAAATTAAAGCATGTTGAATTAGAAACAACCTGTGTAGAGAATGAACCCTGAATATCACATGTGACATAATCGATTTCCGAGTCGATTTCATAAATGAATACTTATCGAGTTTATTAAATTTGATATTCTTTTATACCTTAATATTCAGTATAAATGCAGGACGTATTTCAATCTTCGAATAATCATTTAATAGATCAATACTCTCTCAATACTTCGTTATTTAATTATTTAATTATCACTGAATACATATTTCTAGAAAAAGTTGAGAAAGTAGAAGAGTTGAGAACAATATTTTTGAATTAAAATTTTTCTTCAGGAAATGTATTTTGATATATTTATAAAACGCTTTAAAACGGTACTTTCTGATCACAAAATATACAAATCCCGCTATATGACGACTGTGCTCCTACGTCAGTGTTTCTAACAAAAATGCAAGAAAGTTGCAGTCCTTGCAGGCCTCGGTATTCACATACAGTAATGGCGACGAGCATGTGCGCGTAGGCGGCGAATCTCGTGAGCATAGTTCGCGACGAGCCAGACTCACGTGCTTGTGCGGACAGGCCGTTTACAGGCCTTTTCGCGGCTACCCATACATTCGAATGACACGTGTTGTAATACCCATTTTACCGATGTTTATTCGACAAATGTCAGAGCCCTGAATACGAAGCAATAAGAGAATGATGTTGAAAAGATCGTTCGTGGGATATAGTGGCAGAAGCGAGAAATCTGCATTGCAGCAGTTTTGAGCGCTGTCACGTCCCAGAGAGACGGCATACTCTCCGAGGTTATCAGGATTAGCATCTGTAGAAGGAAGTGTTCTACTTTCGTGAATGAAGGATAGAGAGAGGGTGGAGACATAATTATGCGGGATAAAGCCAGACGTAATAACTATAATAGAACAAAATGGAAAGAAGGATAGTAGCGGGAGCAACTAAGATCACCTTTCTTGAAGAATTATGATGTTTAAAATTGCGGAATTTTCTCATCTTCAGCATAATAGCATAAGCCGCATAAATATGTTTTCTCAAGATATATGATAGAGATTATAAGAGAGAGAGAGAGAAAGTTAATTTTTTTTTTAATTAACGTTAAAGATTTAAATTTTGAATGATACTTCAATTAATTTTTTCACTCATAAAAGATAATTTAAAAACTTGCTGAATAAATTGTATTGTTTTTATTAATTTTATGTTAGAATAAAACCGTTATTTTTATATTGATTAAAAGGAAATAGCATGAATAGATAAATTATTCTTTATTGTTAAAAATTACAATATCATGAACTTTAAATTATCTCGATAAAGAATGACTTCAAATTATCATATTTTTGTTACTTAATTAATTGTATTATATTAATGTGTGTGGACGAAATGGAAGCCCATATCTTTTTTCTGATTTGATCCTGTATTTTATCTACATGAATATAAACTAAATTACATATAAGCAATCAGCATTAATTGACAAGTTATTGCTCGCGCGCGCGGAACATTTATTAAATTAATTTTTTACACAAACATATATGAACAGATTACTGTATTCTCATATAAGATACTTGAATTTTATTGTACATCGTAACCTACCTCAAGAATATTTATAATTTATTTCTGGTACGTACAATAAAATTCTTAGAATAATTAAAAGAAAATAATTAGGAATATAAAATCTATTAATATGCAATCTATTTATAGCGGCAAAAATGACAAATTATTCATATGCAATAACATAAAAAATGTCACATACCTGGCATTAATCTTTCCTGTGATGGATGTCCTAAAATTTCGGTACCAGCGAGTAACAGGATAGTCAAGATTCCAACGAAATGCATTTTCACTCCCGGTCTAAGCTATCCTGATCACAATCAATGAGGACGGAAAATTCGCGAACACGTGATGGCGAACTTAAGCACGACGCGGTCAATTTTCGAAATTGTTTTATTTCAACATGCGAATTTACGCGAGAGATTCTCAGGTGTTAATCTAAGTCCGCCATCGGCAGAGCTCCTATCGCTGTCGGACTGTGCGGTAGTCTGGAGGGCCGCCTGGCGCTTTCACTGGCTTTATACGTGCGCACGAAAGCACCTCTTCTGAAAGAGGGGATTCTACACGGTTCTCGTGCACGTCGCTGGACGTATCACGAGACATCGCGGATCATGAATTTCGTGGCACTTACAGATCATATACCTTTAGTTTCACAATAATAAAGACCGTTATTGTATCCAAAAGTAAAAAGTTAAAATGTGCAAGGCGGTGCTGCAGACTGCACTGAGAGCAAAAAGTCGTTAACTTGACTAAATTTTTCAACACGATTAAATTTTTTCTCTTTTAAACAAATTTTTTTCTCGAATATAGATGCAACAATATAATACATACATTAAAAATTGTATGAATACATTGATCAATTTCTGTCATAATTAAAATTAAAAGTTATAGTTTCTTTTAATATAGTAAAAAAATTATTGTACTGATGTGATTATTATAAATTTTTATTTTAATTACCGCGATGTCGGACAATACATATAAAACAACATAATAAAGTATTTCGCATTCTAATATATAAAATAATAGACAAGATAAGAAAAAATTTTAAACAAAAGAAAGATATATAAACAGTTCGACAATTTGATAACAATTTTATACGTCCATTTTAGTTTATATTTGATCGCTGTCAATTTAATAGTTAATCTTCTGTTACACCTTATTTATGATTGCCTTTCTTTCTAATCGGCGTAACAAGCTCGATTTACTGTAAATTACTCAATAACTTATTTAAGAGCGAGTTTGATGTCGCGATGAGTGCATATTACTCGACAGTTTGATCATCGACGTAAGTTGAAAGAGAAGTTCAATGCATCGCTTTAGCCAATACACAATCTTTGATTTCACTATTTTTAAATATCAGTCTGGATATAGGCAGTCATTCTGTACTACCTTATATAACTGTTTCCGATTAATGGTGAGCCAGAATAATTGGTGGAGTAAAAAGCAAATACGCGAAAATATAATTACGAGCACAAAATTACAGACATATGTTCCGCACTATCGATTACATGGTCGATGAGTCGCCAATCGTATAGTTAGCCACAATGCCGGTGTCATTACCAAAGCAACCACTCATTATCGCACGGTATTCTATGATTAATCGCCGATATAACCGGGAAATGAGCGATGAAAGATAGATAGACTAAAATTTTTACGGGTTCTTTTATTTACCATTTCAATCGTCATTACTGCTCTTACTGAAATGATATGTACATTCGCGTGAGAAAATACAACTCACGAAGCATGTTTTTTATTCCACATAAGGTCACTGCACCAGTCAATGAACAAATAAAAAATTGAACTAGTCAATAAACATATAAATGAAATTTTGATATAATTACATTTTTAAATAAGAAATGATATTTTAATAAAATCTTTAAAAATTGGATCATAAAAAATACAATTAATTCGCAATTTATTATTTTGAAGTTTTATTATTTTAATAAAACAAATTTACTTTTAGTTGAAAAAAATAGTCGAATTTATTATAAATAATGCGTAATGAAGTAGCAAATGTACTTAGTGTCACTCGCTCTTTGTAATGATGGATGCCTATATCAATATTCAAGATTTTCTCACGTTTCGAAAACAATCGATTCTTAAATAGATTTTTTTTCAAGGAATATATTCGCTTTATTGCCATGAAACAAACCTGTAGTTTGATTCATTGTCTATTGCACTTTGCCGGTCAGTGCTGTCCTGGATGAATCATTACTGCACCGAGATCATTATCCTTGGTCGTTGGAAATAATTCGATCGCATGTTTCGAAAGCTTCGACAATCCTCCCGAGTTATACGTTTTATATTGCTTAATACATAGCTCCGAAGGCGCTAATCTAATTCATAAGCTTGAAGTACCCGGGTCACTTTCATGATCGTGCATCAATGTCGTAAAGTAGATATGTGCACTAGTAAATGTCCCTAATGACGATATTGTTTTAGAAGTAATTTATAATTAGAATTATAATTTTATTTCGTTGAAAAGGTTATTAAATTTTTATCGCATATTTATCTATAATATCCATTAATCACTAAATATCATTTAGAATTTAAATTTTTTGGGGAAAAGAGTAAATTAATATCTAAATTATGTAGTTTAAAAAATGCACAGTGCAATCTACGAACGAAATTTCGTGTAAAAATGTGTAGGAGGAAGAGGATACTGAGAAATTGCCTATCACCCGAGTGAACCGGTTTCTTACATTTCCGCGATTTAGCAAGCCTCATTATTTTGAAGTCGGACAGATTTGGTTTTGAGTATCGTTAATCATTCTCGACTGCGAGAAGAAGAGAGATCTCCGGATGATTTTCGTCAAGCTACGAGAGGTTACGAGCACATAATTCATCACTAGAAGTTCACACGTCTTAATCTGTATCCTCATTAAGCTTAGATATTCTGAAAATAAAATGAATACAGGATGCATTACAGTTATTCCCGTTTTAAAAATTGATTTGAAAAAGAATCCGTAAATTCGTTTCGGAATTAGTCATGCTCTCGTAGTGGTTGTTTAGAAAATCGCTTCGTACAGCTACTAATTACTTTTTGAAAACGAAATTTTCCAAGTAATATAGTATTCGTATCGTGATAAGTATAAGATAGTAATCAGTAGAAACGTGAAAGTAGTCACACATATTGAGTCGATATGTGGATTATATCATAGTAATGTTCTATATTTACTATCGACATGGTGATAGTCGTTGTTGCAACTTTAGTCATGCGTATTGAGTCGAATCAGATTGATCGATCTTGGATTGACGCAAATTCTGAGTTACGCTAAAGCCAATTACGCTTGATTAACGCAACGATCCCATATTTATTGGATTCGGTAATCTGTTACTATCAGGATAACAAAAGGGTTATATATCTTACGAATCGTCTCTGAACTGAGAGGTTCACGGTTCTTATAGCGACGCGAAGGCACTTAATTCACCTTCTTGACGAACTCATAAACGATCTATTGCAGCTACTCCCTGCACTGCTTTGCAAGAATGTTTCTTGTACGGATGAAAAGTAAACGAAGCTATTTCATAATATGTACATGCTCGGTTTCAAGCATGTTCCCGTATTTTTATATGAAATGCGAACAGTTGTAATCATTAGATTATCGTGCTCGAGTCTGCAATAAACTCTCTCGTAAATGTATTTCCTTATGACCTATTTTAACCATCGTTAATTTAAATTTTATTGTAGAGAAGATTGACATAAATAAAATGACACAAAGGCTGTTTAAACAATTTTTTATTACGTTTATCAATATAAAATTTACAATAATTTAAATTTTAAAAATTGGATATTATACCAGTATATATAACGAAAATTATTTTTATCATAAGTACGCAATTTTTATAAAATTAAAAGATAAATTAATTAATACATTTGCTTATATTTACACAATATAGATATTTACTTAATTAAACTAGGAATATGTTGAAATATGAATATGTTGAGATATATCTAAAGTATATAATTATATGTTAATAAACTTTGAAGAGAAAAAAGACGGAAAACTGATAATAATCACAATGTTAATTAGTAAATCTGATTTTGGATGCTGATTTAATTTAAATGGTATTTCAAAGCAGCCTCCTTTCTCTCAAGCCGATAATGTCTCGGTAAGACTATGAGTTCGTGCTGATACCTGACACATTAATCTCGGGTGGTGCAAACATCCTTAATAATTAGCCACGCTAAGGGAAGTGTCGACACACACTCGGCATTGCTCTGCACCTCTCCCGCTCTAACATTTTTCTTTTTAATTGCATTCTCACATCGCGACCTTTTCGCAACAGTCCAAGAGAGAAGTGTCAAAGTACATGACTCTAATCTTAATTAGTCCGAAAATCGTGGTAACAGAATTAAAGCACCAGTTTCTTTAGGAATTTCTTTTTCTGATTTTAAACGCACGTTATGTGATTCCTATTTATGAACGTACTCGAGATATGTCACTTCGGGCTGTCGATTATTCAAACGAATAAGCATTCCTTTTACCAAACGTCCATCTACCATTAATCAGTATAAACGTATAAAAATTTTCATTGACTTTTAATGACTTCTACGGTTCAAATTCTGGCGCAATTTAGATTGGTGCAACATCGATGCAGCTATGTGGCTTTCCGCTTTCTGGTAGCTCATTTAAATCTTCAGTTGCGATTCATTCAACTCAAATTGTGCAACGATTCCCATAAGGAATAAGTCATTAATACAATTAATGTTTGTCATTGACTAATAGATAAATCTTGGATGTCTGAATTCATATACAATGATTGTATTTCTAAAGTTATACAGGACAATAAAAATTTCTTTACTCTGAAAGATTAAAAATTTTTGAGTATATTAAATGCTAAATTAATATTTGAAATATGGAATATTTTATTGGATATTGTAGCTTAATTTTTTTTCGATTTTTAAGTTTAGTCCTTGAACAAAATAAGAAGAATAAGATCTTGGAAACGTAATAAAATGATATCATACGTTTCTCTCTATGATCGTATTTGCAATTAAAAAAAATGAAGGCTTTATAACGGATGTGCCATTACGTATGTAGTACTAATGATATTAGAAAGGCTTAAAATCATTCATTACGTTATAATATGAGAATAAAATTACAGTTAAAATTGGATTGTAATGAGTTGAATTGAACTAACTTGGTTCAAAGCAAAAAATTTTTATTGGCTTATAGTACAACTTTAGAAATACGATAATTTATATTAAAACATCATAGATTACATTATTATGCATTTTTATTAAAAAAAAGTAATGAATTAAAATTTTTTGCTGAAGTGAAATCGTCAGTTATTAATTTTTCATAAAATATTTATGAGCTTTTGAAATATGTGTGAGATAGTAATCTACAGATTTATGAAATTTATAACTTTCTTCCGGATACTGTAGACTTATAGACCAATGCGATTCAAGCAGTACGTCTCGCGCGATTGTCGACCCGGAAGAATTTTTTAATATTCCCGAGCTAAATCTGTCCAACAATTCATTAAATATTCACGAAGTTTTGCAGTGCATTATCACATCCTTAGGCGTATCTGACGTTTTATATACTGATATTCTTTTCGTATGTTTCTTTTTAGACATACTATAATTTTTATAGATATTAATTGATATTTAGCATGGTCGACGATTGTAATGCTTGGTGTAACAGAAAAACGTGCGCATATCTTTCGTGACGAATTGATTGATCAATACACTTTGCAGTATCGTTTAGATTGCAACTCGATATTAACGCAAAGTGACTGTTGATTTATATAATCGCCCGATAATTAATAAATATTTATCAATATTGAATTTCAAAGTCATTTATGATAATCTTTATGGCGTATTAAATCAAGACTATAAAATTCTTAAAATGATTTAGAAAGTCGGCTTTCGACTGTCAAAGACTGTCACCTAGATTTATCTGACGATTGAAAGAGAGCATTCTTGCTAAAAATGTAGATTGCACGTGGCGATACACACCACGGGCACGCTGTTAATGACCGGAGCGATACATTATACATCGTAAATTGTATATCGTTCAGTTGCATCGATGGAGTTACGTATTTCAGAATACGCTGCGAAGGATTTGCGAACAAAATAATGCCGATCGAAAGCTGCAGATACTCGTGTAATATTTTGACGCAATCGAAATGAATTTTTTATAACCTTTCCAGATTATCTTTTAAAAGTGCAAGAATAATCGAAAGATAATGCGCGATAACATCTTTATGTATGTACGTTCGACTGATGTTTATTGCAGAGGTGTAAATTTAAGTCCTCTTCGCGGAATACCACCTTTCCTTCGTTCGTGTTCGAAGTACATGTCGGAATTCGACTAATTAGTTAATCAATTATTAGGACGTTTTAAAAGACACTGCTATATCGTGTTTGTGACGAGACGTGCCATCGAGAGAGAGAGAGAGAGAGAAGGAGAAGAAATAGGCTTCGCGTTATTAATTATCTTAACGAGAATTCGCGGGTACTGCGGCTCGTTTACCATTTACTGCAATCAGAGAAAGAACTGGTGATACACACGTAGGCAGATCTGTGCGAGGCGGTTGATGAAACTGCGAAACATTCTAACTCGCGCACATCTCACATGAGCACGCATCTTATTATACGTGTTGTAGTCGTTCTCTTAATCTGCTTCACAGCTAATGCGAGTTTTCATTTAACGTGTATTACTTGGGCAATTTTCAATTTTAAAAAGCTAAAAATATTGGCTATAAAATATATCTTAATTTGAAAGTAAATATTTTCGTAATGTTATTTATTTTCACGTTTAATGGCTATATTTTTTACTATAATATATTGGATCATAAAATAAATATTTCCACTTTTATTTTAACACAATAGGATGGAAAGGGAAGGCAAAGGGAGCACATTAACATACTTTATAGGAAATAAATAACTCTGTGTATAAAATTTGATTAAGAATAAATGTTTGCAAAATTAAACGACAAGATTTTTAAGATGAATTACACCGTTCAATGACCGATGCCTTTAAATGCTAGCCTATTTAACCGCTTCTTAACCGTAGTCAGTAATTTTGCCATTCAGACAGGTTCATTAAAGCAACATAGCATGAAGTCACGATCGAGTGCAATTACTCCTTTCATAACGACTACAATAAGCCGTTACATGACAATAGACGCCTTAACATCTTTGAAGCTAGCGCCTCACCTTCAGAATTTCGATATAATTGAGAGAATTCTGACTGACTCTCCTTCGAAGAGTTTTAGAGTTTCTGGTGTAGTCTATTATCTTTATGCGATATTTTAATGGAAAATCTTGATCATACATATACGCCTGTTTTTATGTTACTAATTAGATTAAAGACAACAATTTCCGTTAAATTTAATCTCAGTTTTTTCATCACGTTTTCTGTAAAGATATCCGAAACTTGTTCTTTTGCATTTTATAATTATCTAAATGCTGTATGAATACCTAGTATTTATAGCTTAATGAATAGTCGACTATTAATCATGCAAGATATGACTTGTATGTAAAATGTCGGTAACACATGATAGATAACTGTCAAACAATTAAAAAATCTATGCATAAGTGTATCGAAAAAATCTAAATCCTGTCTACTTGTTATTATAACCAAGTAATTATCGTTTTTCAAAAACGTTATGATTTTTGTGGAGTATTTAATTCTTTGATTAAGATTTTTTTATGATCAGAAATGATGCGAACATAGATTATACTTTTATTATGTAGATACGTGACATACATATTACAATTAAGATAAAAATTTTATTCTTATGTAATGTATTATCAAGTACTTGAAGAATATCATTGATTAGGAATATATTGTTAGCGATTGTAACGGTGGATTGTAATTACAAGTAATAGTATAAAATGTAATGATCCATTACCGGGTTACCCTGCATGATAGTCAAAGTAGATATCCGCGGATTATTGAAGACGGTCATACGTATATTGTACGTAAGAGATTCATTTATCCTTAATCCATACGATGCAATATATCTCCTCGTCTGCCAATTAAAACCGATTATCGTTAGAAAACTCAAAGGTAACTATCTCATTAATTTCTCTAGATAAAATAAGGTTCCCAACGATAATCGCGCACTTTCGAAATTCGTACGTGCGTCTTGTAATTCCACAAATGGCGAGTGGGAAACTCAACTATCGCGAGTTAAATCAAGTCAGTAAATACAATGACGATCTAAACTCTTTCTCTCTTTTTCACTTTTCCACACCTTGCCGGAGTTGTGATAAAAATGGAAAATCTTATATGGGACTTGGCCGCTGTGTGCGATTGTAAACTAGGCGCAACTTCCATGTATCGCTGTCTGTCTGGATTGAACTGTGATCGATACACTACTAGCATATTTCTACCTCACTCAAAGAGAGACATTCCGAGTGCTCGATCTACCGTGATCGATCATTACTTTGCCTATTAATCCTACGTGTGATACAGGTCTCGATTTCGTTTTCCCGAAGGGAAGTAACGACCGGACCATAGCAAACTAATGAATTTTGATACGCTGATCCAGTCGCATAGCAACCGATATATGTCTGCGTGAATATACTTTACCATAATATTTATCTCATCGCTTACGCGTTATTAATGATCGTGAAAATTATCGTTATGGCTATTATATGGTTCTACACCTCGCGAGAGGCCTTGGCTATTTTAATAATTATCACACCTAATATTTCACGTTTTTGCTTCTGAATCTTATGGACGACTTTAATAATTTTAAAATTTAGTGAATGTTTCTCAACAATATACTTCGATATTTTTTATGTTATTATATACTGTAAAAAATATATAATAAAAGTTAAATAAAAATATTATAACACAGCTATAACAAAACAAAAAATTAAAAATTTATTAAAAATTTATGGGGAACTAAATTAAAAAAAATATTTACCGTAAATAATAAGAAAGTGCACAGTGATATGTGATTTTATGTAAAAATTTTAAAAGTCTATGTATTTTTGTGATTTTTATATATCTTGATGTATTTAGATCCTCTTTTTGTGTGGAGAAACTCAGTTGCATAATTTTAATTTAAATTTTATTCTTAGCCTTCATTATAATTACGTGTCCTTCATCATTTTAACGCTCCTATATGATTCATATGAACAAATGTCATTGTCATCTTGAAAATTGCTATAATAGAGGCGGAAATAATGGGAACCTTAAAACGCGGAAGTTCTAAAATATGTGTTTTACGATGCGTAACTCTCTACAGTCCGTGAAATGAAAGAATTGTACAATATCCTTCAACTAGAATACTTCTTGAAAATCTGTTATTTAAATTATATAAAGAAAATTTATGTGGAAGAGAAAGTTAAATAAACTAAATGAATTTCGCATAAATGTAAAAAATTGCGAATAACTTAAATTTCTTTTAACGTAATATTGCAACTGCTTAAATATTACATAGGAATAAGATTGAGGAACAAAGCCGACAAAGAAGACGAATCTTTTCAGCTAATGCAATCGTTGTACTATATCTTTGTCCTAGATCTTTTAGTACGGACCTCTTGTCGTCACAAAAACGAGAGTAAAAGTATAGTTGCGCGCACAAGAGTGGTGAAATGTCGCAATGACAAATCGATCGCTACGTAATTTTACGTAGATGTCAATATTTATCATTTGTGATTATTATTAATGAGAATAGCAACATGTTGAACGGCGAACAATTATCTATGGAATCGATTGCAGTGATAAATGTGTTAACTATGTAAGATTTTAGACTTATTTAGATTATCTAGAAATCTAGAATCATTTACAAACTCACATTAGAAGTTCCTGAAGGAATTATGAAATATTTTACGCACATAATTGAGTATGTAAAACGTAAAACATTTTTCATATACAGGATAGTATAATTAAATTAAAATACACCCTGCAGAGTACGCAATGTTAACAATATCTTTTAGTACCATCTCAAATTGTTGAGAACAGTGCGGTAAAACTTCATTTTATAGCGCTTTCATCATACGTGCGTCATAATATTCTCGTCGTAAACTGCTTTAACAAAATCGGATGTTCTATTTAAATATTACAATACAACTATAATTATTGACATGAACTATGTTTTTCATGTAACAATTTCTTATATTGTAGGTACAACAATTAGGCCGATTCTTTGTAAAAAATTTCTATGAGTTCAAAGAACATACTTAGAAACTTTTTATGCTTCTATAATTAACGAACATGCAGGTAGTAAATTATTTTACATTGCATACTCAGGGATATTTATAATGGTGATCTTTAAAACACGTCTCTCTGAATGGTAATTCTGTTTTTATATAAATAAATTATGTATCTATCTTCTCTAAAAATATCTCGATAAAATTTTTTATCAATTTTGCAATAGTATTTTTTTATTTTTATTTGACATGTAGTTCTATCTAGACGAACGTAAACTCGTATAAGCTATGACGTCGGAAAGAGAAATGTAACTCGAGTATGGAAATTGATTATCACGAAAAAAAAACTCGCGGGAAGTTTTTCTATTTTTAATTGCAATCTGAGCATTCCGTGTTTTTGTGTAGATTGTACATATAAAGTTGATCGTAGTAAAAGAACAGGATAACGTAACATGTAAATAGGTCAAAGAGTTTCAATTACTCATTCGGGCAGCTCACGTGTCGAATTGAAGAAATTATTAACTATCGATTTCGAAGCACACGTGTTTTTAAATGCTGATAAAGAGTACGGTACAATGGACAATCGTATAAGCCGATGAATATTAAATGCGATCGATTCTCGAGCGAATGTACTTACATTGCGCAAGGTGAACCACGCTAACAATGGCTACAGTGTTTTGCGGACCGATATTCGTACGGTATTTGCCATCGCTTCCTTCGTTCGACACAGTTAACGCTCTTTAGTTCGAGGGATCCTTCGCGTTCCGACTTAGACTGGTTCGTTGGTGAAGGTCGAGCCATGTCGTTCTCCACTTGCCAAACGCGCGACATTAGTAATGGTTTCAAAGTACGGATACGTGTTCCGATTAGTTCAAATCTTGATGTTAATCACAATTAAGTCGAACTAGCTTGACGTTCGTCCTGAAATTTTGCCACGTAACCTTGAAAGTTACAACACATACCGTTATAAGCGCAATAATGACATAGTGACCTGATGGAATCAGGTTTTATTCTTGGCATCAATGAGTACGTGCAGCTTGACTTGATTGGTCTTACATGTATTTTCTTTAGCACGAGTCTGACTCAGTTCGATATCACTTTATCATTGATTTGTTTGTCTGTCAAAACAGCATCTAGTAAATGTTATTGCTTGCGGGTTAGTAATCCAGGATAAGAATGACAGTATCGTAAAGCAATCACTAGAACAGGAATATTACTCACTCGGCAAGGTGTCCCACTGTAACTAAACACATGTGTGTGTGTTTGTGTATGTGTATTTATATACATAAATTAATATTATTTATACATTAATTAATTAAATGAGTAATATTAACATACACTCATACACGCACACACTTCAAGTTATTTTACATTTAATCTACTACACTAATTTTTCATGCAATTTTATTGATATCTTATCTCTTGGTATTCATTAATTAACACTTAAATAATAAATATGCATTAAATGATATAACGTTTATTTATGACATGCATGACATTTGGTTACGCTATATTCTATCTTAACTATTGATGTTGCTTTTATAATAATAAAGTTGTAGTAGAGCAAATGTCATCGCAAGCCAGCGTAACGGTAATAAGTCGAATGTCATTACCATTCATGTCTTGCTTGTCGGTTTGATATCGATGAATCTTGCCACTTACGCAATTATGTTTCCGGAGTTTACATAATACACGCAAGTGCGTGCCTACTTGCCTACTAAGAGTTATTTGGCACGTGGGGCGACAATAATTTTACCTACGCAATCTGGCTATTGTTTGCGAATAATCTTATGTAATTCTTCGATCGTCTTACATTGCCGCGACGCCGTTACATCGCTTGAAATGAAAGCAGATTAAAGCTTTTAAACGAGTTACTGATACATATGAGAGTCTAATTAAATATGTAAACATTTTTTATATTGTTGTATCTTTTATTAAAATAGATTTAGTAGTTAATATTTAGTAAACTTTTTATATTAATATTTTTTATTTGGTTATATTTGGGTGTGCGTGCTACGTTGATGTAAAGTACATGAGTATAATGCTTTCACTGAACGTTGATTGCTTCCATCGTAGAGAGTGGTCGACGGGTCACAGATGTTACTCGACAAGGTAAGGCATAACTTTCTTCTTGAGAAATGATGACGACTACTTCTCAATCGCATCTGACTAACAAATGTCTAACCGACTCTTCAAAGCGGTCACATTTACAAAGGAATATGGCAACGTTTATTTCGTCAGAGATTCTCTTTTTATTAAACTGGTGAACGGAAATACTGATGCTTAAAGTGTTTTTCTTAAATCTCGTTTACATATCAAAAGAAGAATTTATAAAGCATGAGCTATATTAAAGCATTTGTCGTAGATGAAATTGCTAATTTATCTTAGTACGTATACTGAAGACTAAAATATTCGTAAATAGAATGATTTAACGGGTTTAGTGATACTAAATGAATTAAATTCTTACATAGGTATTAAAGTCATTGAGATTTCGATGTTATTTAATAAAAAGGTAGCAACAAGACAATAAGCAACATATTTTATAATTCATTCAATATAATTCGTAATATAATTTATAGCCGGATTTATTGATGCGTTTGTACGGAATATAAAAACTTCTTCTTAACTCCAAGGTTTGATTATGCAATTCGTACATGAATCTTCGCAAATTTTACTCAGATAATTTATGATCGTATTGGAATTGTCATCAATGTTTTCATTTTCTTTTTCTTTGAAAAGTCTGAAAAGACATTGCTGTAAAAATAAATATTATCGTTATATAGATTTTATGCAATATGAGAAAACAATTTTGAAAAATTATTACATCTTACTACATCTTCAACAGTTATTTCTATAATTCTATAATTTTTATTTTTATAATTCTATAATTAATTATAACTGAAATGAAAATTAATACGAGATAAAAATAAGAGATGAGTAAATGCACTGAGGTTTTGTATCTTATGTGCCAATCTATTTTTTATGTTTGAAGGTAATTGATTTCCACGATATTATAATAAGATATCTTGCCACTGTTTGAAAATAATTAAAGTCGTAATGAATTAATCAAAGAATTTACAAAATAATTGAGATAAGTATGAAATGTTTCAAATAAAATGTTTCAAAGTATAAGCTCTAATTAAGTTTCTAAACTATAAATAGTAATAATTAGTTACTTAGTGAAAATTATTATTTGTGATCTGGATCGCAATTCTGTTTCTACTTTCAATGTATAAATATAACAAGTATTTCTAGTTTAGGTTTCAGTTTCACTCACGTGACTTTAAGCGACTTGTAGCTTGTGCACGTTCGACGGAGAAGGTGCACGTGCCTTTATTGACGCGCCATTAAAGCAGCTGTGGTGAATCCGGTGCTGAATAGGTCAATGCACATCTCTCACTATTGTATACTTTATCTAGCAGCCACGCGTGAGCTGCTTGAATCGTGTATTAATGGCATATCGTGTCATTGAAGACACCTGTGTATTCAACGTTCCCATGCATCTCGTATGTTGAATTCTTGTCGCGTGAACTTTTCAGACCTTTCCGAAGTAGAGATAGCGTCACTATTATACATAGGTATCGTCGGTATTGATGTCAAACGGCGATCTTTAGTCTTTTTAAAGAAAAGTAAATTGTGTTAATTAATCTGTCGTAAGCAGTTTCAAATAATTGACAAAGAAAGAATTATCTTCTAAAGACGGTAGTGATTAATATACTGTACTAGTTACTTTTTATATTGATATGTGATTTACATATTGTGCATTCACAAATAGTGTACAATTGTACAACGTATAATTTACAAATCATACATAAAACATAGTTAATATCTTCAGTATTTATAACATACATTTAGATCTTGTTCTCTAAATAAATTACTCTAAATAAATAAATAGTCAGATACATATAGTCAGATCAAAGAAAAACGATGTAATTCAATTTTTAATTGAGGAATTTTATAAAAATACAAAGCGACTATAGTATCATAAATGCGCATATATATCAACTTAACGTCAGTTAAAAAAGAATAACTATCTAAGAAATACCAATGATAACAAGATATATTTCATCATTTATCTTCGAATACGATCGTATAAATTATGGCATGATATAAAATGTAGTCGACCCGAGCTCGTACGAGCAACATGCGTAACATAAAGCACAGGGTGATTTGAGAAGGCGCAGGTCGCGATCCACGCATAATTAGCAATTGCGCGGCACAGAAATACTTAGAGGGTGGTCGTAAAGCGCTAAGCTGCGCCCAAGCAATAATTTCTGTCTTCGGCGAGAGATTAGCTCGATGACGTTAACATCTTGCGTTGCCGCCACTTACGCGCTTATTATTCCTGCACGTGAATGGATGCCTCTGCTCGCCGCGAGTCATCTGGCGATGATTACGAGCATAAAAACTGGCCACGAGCTCGTAAAAGATAGGCAGTACTTAACGCGACATACCGCCGAAGATGTATTTTCATCTTTAGCGGGATTGAGATACCGAATGTACAAACTCCATTCCAAGCCGTGACACTTTATAGCAGATTTAGATGCCATTTAAATTTACGAGCTCGAACATAGAAACGCTATTACAGATGAATTTAATAAAATAGGTTATTAACGAGCCGTAACTTTGTGCCGAGAATAAATTTCCGTATAATTACATTGTTCCGGAAACAGAGAAATTTTAAAACGCGTCAATGAATTGGAGAAAGTGAAAGTGACGATTAATGAGACAAATTCGTCTTATTATACTGCGTAAATTTCCATCGAGAAAGGTGTAATCACAGACAGTGATACACGATGTCTCAAATCGCCAGACGATCCGTATTTTCTTCACCAAGCGTAACTGCTTCCTTCATTAGACCAACCAGCACACGTGCAGCAACACAAGACTCCTTTTCTCCGGCTTTCCATTTTGTGTTCTCGCGTGTGTGTCCAATTGACAAACTTATTGCTAGTAAATCAGCGCAATATTCTCTATCAATATAACTCCATTGATCGCCGTTGTCGGACGAAAGAAGAAGGCCCGACTCGCTTCCTAGTTTCTCCTTGAAAACGGGACGGTCGATGCCTCGATGACGCTCGTGCCTTTCCACGAGTGTCTCATTGGCATAATGGCGATATTATAACGCCGCCGACGACGAGGATGCGGCGAGGCAGGTACCAGCCAACTCGTGCCCTTGCATTCCCGACAATCGCCGTCCCAAATGCCAGGACGCTCCCTCTTCCACTTGTCTCTTTCACCCGCGTGCTGAGTCGAGCGTTGAAGTACAATGCAGCCACGGCGCTCAACACCGGTCGTCGACATGCGCCAAGATACAGGCGATCTTTGTTTATTGCACCGTTCCCTCGATAGGTTTGCATAATTGTGCTCACGTGCGGGAATGTATTTCCCTCTCAGTCTCAGTTAACGCACGATGCGTACAAATCGCTTGACGTATACTCTTCAGGAACAAAACTCCTTCGTAAATTCCTATGTAATTACATAAGATAATTTCCAACTTAAATGCACAGTCACGTCATATAATCACATTCGGACGTAATTGTTAATTACCGTAGATATCTTAATTATTTTTTAACGTGGAATAATCTTCAGCCGAATGAGCAAGTAGTTCACGTCAAGAGATTAATGGGTTTCAGCACGTTTCTCATTTGATATACATCTTTGATAATCCAAAAGTATGGCGGTAACGCGCTGCAATTACGTCTATGTGCTTACATGAAGTGCACGATATTTCTTTGGGGCGAGAGATCTATTACGTGGTCTGATCTTGAAATATATACATCGATCAGAGCGTCGGTATAATGATCGCCAAGAACAACGCGCGGTTAGATTTTATTGCCGATGACGTCCAATTAATTAATGAGGTATCGAGTTGCTTATCCATAATACATAATGAGAAATGGTGCATAATGACGGTACGTGAACCGTGTGCGGATTAACGGCGCGTCTCTCGATGCGCTTTCCCGGTTTCTTACTCGACCGCGCAATAAATCGCACTGGTAGGAGTAAAAAGCTGAAAAATCAGAGGAATCGATAACAGGGAGGGGGGAATACGTGAGGACGGTGCAGATAAGAACGAAGATCCGGCACAGCATTGCACATGAGCCACAGAACCGAAACGGCATTTAGAAGGAAACCTTTTCAGTCGGCACTCCCTTGACTTTTCTCTCGTTGAATCTATCGCTTTGTATCGTGTAACTTCTTATCTACCTTTACCGTAGCCTACTGGTAAAGCAAAAGAAAAGCGGAAATCAATCCGTATTGCACTCGTGACGGTTCGTCATTATATGCTCAGTTGAATTATAGTTGCTGAGATTATTAGAGTCCCTTTCCTTGCCCCGACATGACCGCGGAATTAAGGCAGTTTGGGGGAAGGAAATCGAATAGTCAAAGTAAATGTTCGTAACGGGTCATTGCGTTTGCATTTCTCCGTCTCGAGAAACATATCTATAAACGAACGAAGGCTAATAATATTTCTTTTGCAACGTGCGACTAGTCAAGTTTCTGTTAGTAGTGCAATTATATGTTGTAATTCAGATTCCGATGTATTACTTATATAGATTATTCGAATTATGCATTTCGTTAGCGATTTAATTATATTACTGTGAGTGCCGCATGACCACCTTGAATAAATGGTGGTAGACCGTAGTTGCCATTTTATGAGACTGCAATTGTGCTGTATTCTTCAAAATATTATAACTAAGTATATTATATTACGCTCGCAAGATCACCAATTTATTATGAATTTTCTTCGTACTTTGAAATGTTCGTGGCAGATGAGTTGTTGACTTAAACAAACAGGAAACAAAATAAGCCCACGCCTTATGGGATTAATCATCTGATTACACAAGTAACTACCTCGACTTGACGCGAGAAAGATTAATGCTCTAATGCTCTGGGTCTTGAACCTCTACATGAGATTCATCGACCTCTTCTTTACGTTCATATAATACAGGTTTTCGATTTCCATAGAACTTGATAGTAGGATACAAACACCGGTTCTAACTCGGAAGTTCCAGGGGAAATAGAGAAATATTATATATTCAATTTTTATCTAATTAAATTCTAATTTTTACTTAACATTTAATACCTAAATAAAATATGCAATTGATGATTCTTAGTACTTAAATTATCACTGCATTTTGTAACTATATCACCAAAATTTTTTTAATTGAACAACAATTTTAAGTCATAGCATTCTTAACAAAAGTCATTTACTTCTTAATATAAACGATTTTACATTCAGCACTAGCAAAAATTAAAAAAGAAAAGATTTATTTTTGAAAATTTTTTATGATTTCTGTAACAGTTTTTTGGATTGAGAAGTTTAAACAAAAATTTATTTAAGACTTTGCAAAAATATTTAATTGCAATTTTAAAATAAAAAGTAGCTACAATTAATTACTTCTTTTAATATTTTTGTTTAAGAAAATTCAACTCTGAAACTTCGTCAAAGAATATGCCAAAACTTTTTCGGCCTGTTTGAAGTTGTATAATATTACACGTTTATTATAAATTACTCTTCTTTAATATTATAAATATACATAAGCGGAGGCGGACATAAAAGTAATAAATAACTTAGATGAAAAAAAGGATCGACTGTTTTGCAGCTTGGGTATGTTGCGTCACGACAATTAATCGACAGTAATTATAATTAAGAGAAACTTTCCGACAGATTTTTATTGAGATTCCTGACCCAGGGGTTACACCATTTTACCGAATCGGAACTCAGTTCACTTCACTACTGTTTGCGTTTTCTCAATTTCTGGATTCCAGACTTGTCGACGAATAGCAGAACATATTTTTCTTACTTGCGAACGGCAGTACCATTACGAAATCAGCTAGTGACATAAGTATTATCTGATGTCTAGGCATCCGCGCGATGTCCGACCAAATTTTCCATTCCATAAATGGGAAAGCAATCGATTACAATGTTTTTTATACATTTGTACCATCAGTATTACGTTAGCTGAAACCTAAGTATAGTGAAATTTTTCTCAATTTGTGTACACCTTTGACATGGAAGATAAAATTTATTAAAAATATAAACATCTTTTCGATATCAGAGAGTAAATTGATGTGTTTATTCGTTTGATTGTGTAATTTTCATCGAATATATAATATTGTACATATCTAACTCATAAATTTGACTTAATATAATTCTATATTATCGATAGTTACTTTCACAATTTTACATTGCTCGTGAGATCAAAGTTTTGTAATTATGATCGCTGAAGCTGTATTTATACTCTTGTCTTACTGCTGAGCTACAGTGCGCTGCTACAGATCCTTGCATTTGAAAATAACATTGCAAAGCCTTCATACCGTTAAAGTAGAAATAATCACTAGGGTAATATAATTGTATAGTAGTTGCCAGGTATGTAACCTGAGCCTAGATCGGTAGGTCCGATCTAGAATTTATGGATTCACGTGGAAGATTTATACGAAAATGTTAGACAGAACGATTACTACCTGTATGACGACACGCATCATCCGTGACATGGGCTCAACCATGAAACGGCTTTCTCATTCTTGGGTGTAGGAAGGGGCCTCTTGAAGATTGCATCGACATCTCGAAACATTTCCGCACAGCTGACAGATGCAACTTGTACGATCGCGCAAGCAACATTTCACGCGAATATATCTGCACATACGATTGGACTTCGCGCTTCTAGATTCGTATATGATTTAATGTTTTAGTGGAAAGTAAAAGTCTGTAGTTACGTAGATTTTCATTCATGCAAGATTCCTCTCTTAATTAACAAGAAATCGCAGGAAATATTGATTTAGATTGAATGATATTTTAGTCTAAGGAGAAAAGTACCGGTAAGGTAAAGCTAACTATCTTTAATTGGAGATGCGTTTTATAAAAATTTATTTCGAATTCATCATGATATAATAGTAATTAATATTAAAGTCTTCATTTCTTGCGTATGTGACGAACATAATTCAATAGGCGTGATTCATGTTAAGTGAAGGTAAGAACCTTCCGGCAATTTCGCACGGTGTGAACGTCAAGATTATTGCGCGATTCCGTGATGCCGAGACTGTCTCTTCATGGGCAGTACCACGAATTATAATGACAAAGATCATTGCGCGCGCGTCTTATTCTCGAGGCAATGATACAACGTCAGTGCGACCATTGTTGTTGATTGACGACATGTCATCCCTAATAGCGTGTTTGCTTTTCAGACGTAAGATCAGTCAAAGGGGGCCATGGTCGTTCGATATTAACCCTTGTCACGAGAGATTTCCATGACAACAGCGTACATTATTTTTTACATAACAATAATTGCAATTCGATAATTAACGACACGAGACATGAAGGCATTCCTTACGGTATCTTTTTTTTTTCTTTTAGATTATTATCCGTTTGAAGTGTTAAGTGATGCAAAAAGACCCTGCATCTTCCGGTGTCACCATGTTCTTTTTTAGTTCGTGGTTTTTCTCACGACGTCTGTTGATAAATCACGACGACGGATAATGACTATCGACTACCAATCGATCTCGCGCTTACTTGATACTATTCGTGAGCATCCTGCGCCATCTAATTATTGCGATCCATGCAGATACGAGACGTATATACGAAGAACTGCTTTTGTAGATGTACGACGGTAACCATCTGTAGAAGTGTAATTCTAGGCATGGAAACTGGCGAACAAAGAGCTGGCATTTGAATGCCAACGAATACGATTCGCATCTGCTATGATCGGGCACGGACTTCGTGATCTTGCAGAATCGAGGCTTCTCCGTTTTCTCACCTTTTAATTTAACTATTAGATCATTTTCTATTTTAATATAATACACAAAATTAATTGGATAAAGATTCATACGCACGATTGTTCTGCTATTTTTTTTTCTTTATTCTGATAGATGCAATACGAATAATACTTTGCAATAAAGAAATATAAAATTAATTTTTTTCAAATTTTCTAAATTTTATTTTTATTAAATGTTACAAGCTATCGTATGAAATTATATAATATTTATAATTTTGTTTTTTATTAACTGCTGTGTTTATCAAATATATAATCAAGTAATTTTAACACGTAATTTTTGAACATTTCTGAATTAAAACGGATTAGTTTTTTTACAACTGTGAATAATTCAAAAAATTATATCTTTATTATTTAATTGATAAATTTATTAACTATTAACTGAACAGTAAATGAAAAAAATTAATTATTATTTATTGTTTAAATACGATATCATTCATATGTTAAATGCAATATTACTTTCCCATCATAGCATCTAAATCACAGCGTCTTGAACTTTATTGACCTGGTCTGGAACGTGCTATATATGGTTAACGCCCAGCAGAATCCTTTCCATTATTGAATAAATCGTTGTTAAAGATTTGAAACACCGCGCCAAGTACGCAGCAATTTAATGCTAAATTGCAACTGTTGATGGCATACTTTACGATATATTTCTTCATGCTTAATGAAAAGCTTATTGCCTTAAATTATACTTTAAATTATATTCTCATGATCGCTCGTATGACCAGGAAATCTGAACTTAAGCTCTCTAATAACAGAGTGAGATAAGAATTTATAAGAATGGCATAATTTAATTTTTTATTTCTAAACAGTATGCTTTAGTACAAATATTATTCGTACGCATCTAAGATTTCTCTATTAATTATATATAATGTATCTAAAATTAACTACTTCAGATTGAAAATGGAGTTCTCACAAAGATAATTTTTATTTTACGTCAAACAAAATTTTTTTATTACCTCGGATGCTTTGGTTAATTTATATTTTTTTTGTAAAACATAGTTAATTGCATCTTCATAATATAGACAAAAATGGCTGAATTATATAAAGATAAAGAATTAGTTCATGTACGAACATTTTTTAAAATTATTATCTATTATAAATTTGTTATTAATTATTAAATTTCGTGTTATTTTTATAGCAAAATATTGATTCAGGATACTATATTTAGGCTAAAATAAACTATTTAGTGCTGAAAAATAATGTTATCTGTTTTATATGTATTCTTTGGAATCTTTATTAGAAAAAACGAATTTAATGAAGCAGATTATTTTAGTCGATTCTTAAAATTCCTATTATCAAGCAGATGTATCATAATCAGACGCACATATAACTGTAACAAACGTAGAGAAAGTAAAATAATGTTATTCGTGCAGGTCAATGACTGTGGCTTTTGAAATCTCATTAATAATGATTTGTGGCAAAGGAAGTTACATTATATCATATTAGCCATCTGACGTGTTACAGAAACGCTAGTTCCGCTTCAATTTGCATATTAATGTATTATATCGCGATCTTGAATTATTGACTGTATTGCTACTCAATCAATTTTGATACCTTTAAAACTTATTTTCGAAAGTGACAATTATAAATGATGTAATAAGAAATAAAACAAAATTTTACTTAATAATAATATTTAATTAATAATGTTAATTAATTGCGCCGATATTTTTCAAAATGTGTCTAATACAGAAGTACTAAAATGTTGCTGATACATCTTCATTAGCACGAAAATAAAAATTACATATACTGTATGTGTATTTAAATGCGTGTTTGTATGATACATCACATTCTTTTTAAAGAAAATAATGAAATTGTGAGTATTGTTTTAATATGGATAATTTCTCACGCAGAAGATAATTCAAGTATTTCGTTAAAAAATATTTAATAACGAGATAATCAAGCAATAGGTTTTTTCCCATTACAAGTAGAAATCATGAGGATGAAAGTTATGAATTCTAGTTTCGATAACAACATAGTTGGCGCAAAGAGAAATCTCTGTATCATTCATTCTTGGGAAACATAATTTAGAGTACGTGAGGAAGATCTGAGATTTTAATTATTAACATTACGTATCGATATTTTTCTCGTTGAACGAAATAATAAAAACTTATGTAACTTCACAAAATCGCTGAATGCATTACACGTATATTACACATAAAAACGAGTGGAATAAATTCAGCATCTTTTATTTTATAGTATTAAAATGATAGAGCTTCGAAGATCAATGGCTTTCGAATTATCTCAAACATTAATAGATACTATTAAAGGAATCGGCAATATTTCGTAGGATTATTATACGTCATAACTGATCGTGTTTAACGAAGAATGTATTTAAGGAGCTTGTGATGCTTATAATATATAGATCAAAATATAAATGATCAGATAACTAAAGAAATACTTATAGAACACTTGTGAAAAGTACAAATGTATTTAAGGAGCTTATAATATGCAAATCAGAATATAAATGATCAGATGACTAAAGAAATATTTATAGAACACTTGTGAAAAGTACGAAATCATTGCAGTGAGAGTAACTACGTAATGTGCTCGTTTTCTTCCATCAAACTCAAACCTTTTCACATCCTTTTCAATTTCTTCATCATCTTTACTTTTTCCACCCACGTTTATATATACGCATCTGCTTGTATAATAGAAAATGATTTCGTTATGACTTGAGCATGGACTTAACTCACTCTCGCTAGACATATTCCATTGAGAATCAATGTGCACCTTTCTATAAGTCTTTCATTTATTGTGACAGATAAATGGCTTTAATTTGGTTGAAAACTGTGCGCTCTCTTTTCTCTTTCTCTCACTCACTTTCTCTTATATAAATTATTTATATACAGTTATTTTTGATCAATTACATAGTTAATTATTTGTAATACATTTATTTATTTTGAAAGATTGCCCATGAAAAGAATTTTTATATTAGATTTTTGTGTAAAAATAAATAGTTTTATATTATATATATTCCATAATTAAATAAAATTAAAATTAAATAAAAATAGATAAGATTATTTATACATATGAGAAAGATTATAGTTTATCGAAATTAAATTACAGTTTTATGTCGATAATGTATTACTTACTATCGATGACTTACTCTCAGTTGGCAATCAGGTATCAACCGTAGAGTATTGTTGTACTCATGGTTTCAAACTATTTTTAACTTTTCCTTTTACAATGAAATTATAATTTTCTAAAGATGTAAAATATAATATAACAGATATTTTTTACTATATTCTTTCCAATTATTACAGTTATTCTTCAATTTTTCATATTCTTATTACAGTTATTCTTTAATATTTTCTAAGATTATGTGTATAGCTACCATACAATGGTATTATCTATTGTATGAATATCATTCTCTGATCAATATTCTAATTTGCTGTTTTTCATTGTATTTTTACAGAAAAAGAACAGATATGTAATATATTTCTTAAACTAAAACTTAAGATAAATTGTTAAAATTGATAAATTGTCTTAAGCCTAACATTAATTGTTATTACAAACGCTAGCAGTTTTTGATACAATTTTTGAGAGTGACTGTTTTCATTCTTAGATAAAAACACGTTATTTATATGAATTGAATTTCAACATATCGTGGCACTACTTTACAAAATCTGAAATATTTACCATGTTACAAAATTAGTGATTTTAATGAAAGTACGAGTAAATTTTATTGTCGTATAGTATTTCTCAAAATATTTTTAATATTTATACAAAATGTTATTTTTTAAAAGGATAATCGCGATGGGTATAACTTTTACCTGTAGCGACATCTACCATGATTCTCTTACATCAATATAACGTAGGATTCATAAGGATCAGGAAGATATCGATTAATAATAATGAAAATAGATATAAATAATTTAATAAATTATTTTTATTGCGAGATTGCATATATAAAATTTATGAATAAGTTACTAAAAGTACAAATAAAATATATAAATATATTACATCTTTCTTGAGTTATAAATATATAATACTGCGCGAAATAAACATCGTCTTTTTTACAAATAATGTCTTTCATAAATAATCTGAGTGATATATATCACTTGTCACAATGATACAACAAATATGATTGTTGTCGTGACTGATTATCACAAAATGTAACCGAGAATCTTACAGGCTGATCCCGGTTACAGAGTACCTCTCAGAAGGTACAATTGACAAAGGTACTATCGATCTGAATAAATAAATTAATTAATATACCAAATAAATAATTTGCTACATTTAAGAATAAATACTAAGCTACATGTTCAATCGTGAACCGCGATAATAAATAATTGTTTCAATAAATAATTTTGATAAATTACGGATTTTGATGATCACGGATCATAATGCGAATTCATTGTTTCCGCAGATTTCACAATAATCGCTACATAACTAACGATTATTGTCAATAACTTCAACGTTTACTGCGTCATCATGCGGAGATTAACGCAATTTTATAGTTACAATCGCGGCAGGTGCTAAATCAATTTACATCTATCGCATATGCTTCCGCGATAGTCTAATATATCCTCTTGTGTCATCTTCTGATGAAAATGATCAATTAAATAGTGACGAGTCGACTAATACTTCCTTTCCTTATCTTCAGTAGTTGAATACGTGCCTCCAAGCATGTAAATAGTCTCGGTATTTGAGAATTACGCCCCAATCCCTGATGAGTCTCCGCGTCTCGTCGACAGGGTTTCGCTCGGTATGGCTCATGATGCTTCGTTCCACGCGTGTAGGAAGTCGTATGGAGGGCAAGGAGGCAATGTTGCTTTCGATTTCGCACAACATCATCATTAAATATGATTGAGTTGCTTTAAGAGCTTGCTGAATTTGAGAGTTAGGCTCATCCTCGATCAATTCCTCGAACGCCACGGCGAATTTCTGGAGGTCCATGTGCAATTTCGGGAAATGATTAACAATCTGTAAAAACAATCATTACCAAATTATTACTTTATTTCAATATTTAAAGGTTTAAATATCGCGGAAACCGCTCACCTAAATTTGCCCATTAATATTTATATAATTTTCTTCAAAATATTATTAAACTTTGACGTAAAGAGCGATTACGAATAGCATTACTTCTTGTTTTACGTAGTCGACGAAACTGTTAATGTCGACTGTAAATATTGCTCCGTTAGAAATTATTCTATTATATTCACATAAATATTTATGAATGTTTCGTGTAATAGTGATTTTAATGCCGTTTAAAGAATTGAAGAGTAGGAAATCTGACAAAAGTCTTCAAAGAGTTATTTAAATATGTAAATTTAGCGACTCGGACTCTTCTGAGCTCAAGTATAGCAATTTAACTCATTTCTTTATCATACAATTTTATGATTTGTTGTATTAAACTTGTGCATTTAAAAAGAATTTTTAGGAGAAAATATTTAGCTAGTTAATTTTATCTAGTGAAATTATTTTATCTAGTGAATGTAAAACGGCAAATGTAAAATAGAAAGAAAATACACGGAAGGTGTATTTGAAAAATACGCTTGATAGATGTTACGAGTCGCTTAGATCGAAAAACAATTTTATGATCGAGACCTAATTTCCGGTCGCGTTATCAGCGCACTCGCAACTTAATCGCCGCGATATGCTTAAGATCCCCGTAAAAATCCCGCCTTCCGAGAACGTGCAACTGAAACCCCAACAAAGTGCAACGCCGAGGATCAATGTTGCTGCAGTCCGGTGATCGGGGCGTGGCAGAGGGAGGGAAGGGGGCTGCGTGCCTGAATGCTGGCATCCGGGGAGTACCGCGAGTCGCGATATCAGCCTTGCGTTATCAGCGTGCTCGCATCGAGGAGGCAGACGAGCGCGATTACGCAGCCGCGCGACCCGGCGAACATGAGTGCACACGTACGGTCGCGTTGCGCGCGCACTGCACGAAAGACCGCGCTCGCTCCTGCTCGCCTGCTACTTTATAATAATTACCGTCTCATTAAAATTTGTTATTTAACGTTGCGTTAATCAATTGCAACCGGGTGGTCAGCCGGCCGGCCGGCCGCTGAAAACGCGACGGTGGCCTGCAACACTGCTCTCTCTTTTCCCCACACTTGTTATCTGTCTCTCCCCTACACGCGGTAGTATCTTGCACGGATTGCTCTTTCATTTCTGCTACACGGTAACGACGGTTACGAACGATGAATATTAACGATCGAAAAGAAACTAACGGCCTGAGATATAACGTTGCGGACATTCTGAAGTTATGATGAACGAAGACCGGCTATGATCGAGAACAGAGAGTCGAAGAGAGAAATTAATGTTGCAACGAGAAGTATTGTTGTAATATTATAGGATCTAAAGGAAAAGGAGAGAATTTCGATTGGAAATAAGATGTAATTTAGAATAGTTTATCTATAGAGTGGTTTTCAAAGAGATTTCTTTGATTGCAACATCTCTTTACTATTATAATAGTGGTTAATTGGTGGCGCAATTGATGTCACGTATTTGTGTTAAGAGTTCTTGATGGCTAAACCGTTTGAAATACTTAATAACGGCAAACCTAGGTCACGGTTCGAAACATGTACGATAGATATGCAACAATGTTAATTGAATGAATGTACTCACCATTTGAGTATTTTCGTTGGCCAGTTTTCTTATAAAATTCACATCCTTCTTGCCAGGTACCCAATTAGGTATGTACTGATGATCGTCGACGCCGATCCTAACTCTCTCGTACAGGTATTCGTAGTCTCGATTCAAGTAGTCATTCATCGTTAGCTGATGTTGAAGTCTAAGGTCCTCCAGAACGGTCTTCATTTCCTCGTCGAGGTTCTCCAAAGGGACGGCTTCGAAATTGAGTTCTCCACATGGTAGATGCCACGTTGGTATCGACCTGGATATACTCGGAGCCGCAAAAGCAACGGTGAAGACAGCTGAGATTAGGTAAACTCTCTCAAGGAACATGTTTGAAGTTTGAAGTTTGAATATTGTCGCTGATTTATCACGTTTACTCTTCGCAGTTCAATGACGATCTCGTCGAATCGGGTTGTAAGAAAAATGATAACGATAAGACACTGTACAATATTCTCGATCGACGTGAGATCGTGAACTGAGATTGTCAAACTCTCGTGCTTCCTCCTTATATATGGGATTGTGTAAACAACCGTACGCACGCATGTTCGACGCTCGTGCGGAAACGGTGGAGTTGCAGCGAAGGTTTTGTCCACGGTTTTTTATTGTATCATCGATGGAACCCCGGGAAATCGTAGGCGAGCCTTATTATTGAAACAGAAATTTCTTTTTTTCAAATCATAATATGTCTGATATTACTTACTTTTTGATGTGTAATGCTGCATAACGTTCTTTTAACAATTTTTTTTTTGTTTATGAAGAATTTATTGCGTAGTCAACATTATAAGTCTTTAATGTCTTTATTTAACACTTATTCTGATATAATTAAAAGTTATACAAGATTTTATATGAATTTTATAATTTGTTATTGCATACGTATTAATGAATTTATATTTATCATAGATCTTTTGCCGTATAACTATCCAAATTTATCTATGTGACGTGTTCACTTAACAGTAATAATCTCCATTACTTGGGCGGATCTCGCCCATATGTATAGATATTCCAATTTTCCTCGAACGCAAACGGTACCTGTCGTCATACGTTTATGGCGTCTGCTTGTGCCTCGAAAGTACGCGTAATTCCGTCAGAAATCTCTCGGATGCCGCATGCACTATTCAGACGCAAACACCGTTGTGTTTGCACTATGAATCAAATGGGAAAGCCGTGTCGTCAAACGAATCGCTAGATATCCGCGATCGACATCTCGTCATACTTAAAATAGTTATATCTATTTGTAACAAACCTAATGATTATTATTCAAAAGATTCGTTTGGAAGATATGTTTGGAATCGGAAATAACGAAGCTGGAAAATATTTATAACAAGAGGCATCGACTTCTTTGAATATCCAATGCATCTGCTATTTCGAGATACGGTATATAATTTCCAAAAATTCAGCGCATGTAATAAAATTAGTATTTTTTGAAAATAATTATACATGATAGAAAATTAATTTATGATCATATTGAAAATATAAGATAGAAAATAAATTTATGATTTATATATAGAACATTTTACTTGTTCGATAATTACATGCTGCAAATTTTTCATATAATGTATAAAAATTTTATGAAACAATTTTATTTATACGAACAAGTCTCTGTATTTTTTATGCTATGACAAATTATTCACCTGTGCTATAAAAAAATAATAAAAATTTTTAGACATTTTTGCTGCACGCGTGCAAACGATGTCTAATTCCGATCGTTCCAATGGCTCATAAAGAATTTTGACGTCAGGAGGTCAATTCTTTTCCGTTGAAATATGGAGAAGAAGATGCTGATAAAAACTTCTGAATGAAGTAGACGTAATGAATGTACGTCGATGCGTACACGTTCGTTGTATCGCGTAAGGGATATGCCATAAAAGGCGACACTATAATTAGAACCTCATGAATTCACCGAACTAAGATTAGAGATCTTCTCACGCCCGCAATTAAGTTGCGACGCGTCGTGACGTGTTATTTCGCAAGTGTATATCATGAACAAAAGAAAACAAATAATGGTTCAAATTCAGAAGCATATCATACGCATTGGCGGGATTCCGCCCAAGTTTGTTGGGTAGAAAGTTAACATTCGTTAAAGTTAACATTCCAAACTACAAGAAAAAAATATTTTAAGTCCAAAAATCGGCTGTTTAAAAAGTTGAACTATTTAGTAATCTGAAAATGACATTTTTTAATATGCATAAATGATTATAGATTGAAGATATATTACATTTTAAATATTGCATTTTTTATTATTAACATTACAAAAACTTACAACTAATTACAAACACTTACAGTTAATTAAAAGAAACATTAAAAAAAAATAACAATAAAAATAAATTTTATAAAAAAATGTTAAAAGTTAATTTTAAAGCAAAATTTAAAATTTCAATATTTTTAATAGTTTGTTAAATTTTTGTGATATAAACAAGAATAAGTTGAAAATAAGAAAAAAAAAATATTTTAGTGCAGAAAAAGTAATTGCTCTGCATAAGATGGATTATTCGTGTCTCAAAATGAATTTTAGAGGCGTCTTGATATAAAAAAAACATACTCGAACAGAGACTGGCAAGTAAGTCTATATTTCCTAAATGTCAAACTTTTTTTTAGGAAAGGGATAGAGATCGTTATTTAAGTTCACTTATTATTTAAGTTCACTTATTATTTCAATGATAAGAAATCGCAGGACACTAATGTCCAAAGGTGTGCATTAAGTGTTTTAATTAATAAGTATTAATATATTAATAAAATATCGTGCGATTATAGTATTTATATTATAATTCGTATAAAACAGAATGTAAATGCGAGTATTACGCGCACAATGAGAAGGACAGTAAATGAAAAAGGGAAATAAGTCTTATTGTTCTTAATGATAAAATGACTAGTAAGCAATTGAATATTATTTAAAATTATACTTATAATTATGTTAAAATTATTGCTAAAACATTTAAATTAATTGCTTGCATATTTATTTACAGACAAATTAAATTGAACAGACAGGTACTTTAGCTTTTTACATAACGAACATTTTATTAATGCAGTAGCGCCGAACAGTTAAATTACAGCAAATAGATTTACCCTTTATAAACGCAAAGTGCAGTGAAGAGCAATTACAACCTATCCACTCTTCGTGTACTCCTATTACAACATTTGATGCGTCTGGGAAATCCTGTTCATAATGAAACTGCACTATGATGTTGGCCTAATCATTTTACTTACAGAAAAGTAGTAATGTAAATTAAGTACAGAATACTTTTAAATTTATAAATTAAATACATATAAATTAAATACGATTTTCAAGTTTCCAGTAAAAAAGTTGCTTACGTAAATAACAGTTAAATAAGTAAAAAAAATTTAATAGTGATATTTATCATTATTACAATTACGCTTTTACTGTCTTTAAAATAAAATATGGCTAAATATATCTTTAAATGTTATAAATAAAGATAATTATGTCACTGTGCGAAAGCAACAACAAAGTAGCGTTGCGATGTACCAATATTTATAGCATGTACATAAATACATAATAGCAGTTACAAAAAATTAACGTCGTTATGTATTATTTAACTGCTTATCTAATCAATCGCTTAAAATATTACTGCAATGAGTCATGTTTATTGCATTTTAAATAGCGTACTCTTACCTACATTATTTCCGCGTTATATACATAACGAATCATGATCGAATGCTATATATGCAGAATGAAAATCCTTTATGCACTCCTGATATTTCCGGTCGCGAATGTTCATGTAAAACGAACGATTTACAATATTATTAAAATTAAATTATTACATGGATTATAAAGGTATCTCTGTCATCCAAACTTCAGTTCGATACAAAACATTGAATTTATTCGAGATGATCACATATAAGTAAAGACATGACAATAAATAGTATATGCAATGGTAACGTGATACAATAAATACAGAACGCTATGCATATACTCTCTAAATCGGAATCACTCTAAATCGTATTATTCACTGAAAGACAGTGAATAGTCTGATTCCAGTGGTAAACTTATAACTATATCAATCAGTGATATATAAACTGTCTTTCTGATTCAATAAACTGATTCCGGAAAGTACTTTCTTAATCAGAATCACTGAAAAACAATGAATAATCACTAATGATCGTAGTTATAAGTGTGGCACTGCATCTAAGTAAGATTTTACTGATTCAGATTTAGAGAGCACGTCCGAATAAATATTCTATGTGTATTGTATAAAATGCATAATGGCCTTAAATTTAAGTGCACGTTTACGAACAATTTGTATCGCGTCCTGTGCATATATAATACAAAAGTATACGTAACACTAAGCTAATCCTTAAGTACTGCTTCAGTGTAAAATATCGGATCTGTACAATATACATAAACAATTGTGCAGATTTTAATCTATCGCAAAAAGGACGCGTTACGTCGTTATGCTGACATACGTATAAACTCAAGATTTGCTCGAATTCTTATTAAAGTTCATAATGGTCCCTTATTATCAGTTAGCGCATAAATCTGGTCGAAAGCGCGAGACAGGAGAAACCGTGAAAACCCTTGGACTTCTCTCCGTTAAAACGTTTCTGGCGTCGTCTACGCGCGTTTGTGTCATTTGACGGATTAACTATAAACGATAAAATTGTCATGTGTTCCCACGAAAAGGCGAGATTCTTCGGTAAAACACACTGGAAAGGAGGAGAGAATCGTCTACGTCTACGTACGGTACGCGTCAACGCACGATACCTATCTATGTAAGTGTATGTGTATGTGCATATGCGCCTATGTATAAACGTAGGAACTCTGTACGTCCACGTACGCTCGGGATATCACAGCTAAACGACATTAAGTTCTCGCCATCCGCTTAAAGCTAGAATAAATAAGTTTCACGAGCCGCCTAAACTCGTCGTCGATCCTTTCACGTATTATCGACACCTGCGCGTATCGCAGACTCCGTCAATTCAATTGAATGAACTCAAATCCGTGTAACAAGCCACCTTGATTGTGAGCGTAATTTATGCTGGCATATTGATATAAATATCGGGCGTAAAAGACAGCCAATCGCAAATGTGTGAAATACGTCCGTAAATTTATTCTCTCTGTACTGCTTTCTCTTTCTATCTCTCTCTCTCTCTCTCTTCAATACGCATTTCCATAACGTACTGTTTTTTCTTTTTCATTGTTCTTAGCTTGCTGAGAATGAAAACGGGGGTTTTTTTTTACATTCCTTTTACACACATACGATAAGATTATGTGTTCCAGGTGTACTTTAACGGCGGCTGTAATCTATTGGACCGATATTTCGCGAGTCTAATCGATTCGAGTGTGCCGTGTACTTCGAAACATTATTATCATCATTATGGACTATGCTCGGTACATTTTACGTTATTAGATATAATACTGTTCTGAAGTAGATCTTTTAATACTGGTCTCTAGTATGCAGCCGCGTATTGTCGATAAAATATTTCTATTACCACGATCCAAAATTATTGGTTTAACTGAACCAAAATTATCAGATTAACAATTTTCACGGCTATTGAGATACATAATCTTAGTACAATAGTACGATGTTGGCAAATCTGCGAAAAACGAGTAAAACTATTCAAATGAACATGATTGCGATAATGGAATAAATATAAAAGTTATGTTAGTATGAGATAGTATACGATTCGACGCTGTATAAAGCGGTCTTTAAATTATCAGCAGATCTCGTCGATACTAAGCGCAAACTTCTCCGACACGTAGTCTATTGATTATTTCGTAACGTAGGTCTTTTTTGCTTCTTCATCAGTCTGTTCCTTTGAGATCCCTTCCGCAGGTTCTGACGCAAGGAATTGTTTCGTCCAGGCTTCCTCGTCGGTTTACGCTTTCTCATCTTCGGTATTCTTGTGCCCTTTCCGTTGAACCATTTTTTAGGCATATTCGGCGCAAAAGCCAAAGACTTGATGTTACGATCGCACGTGTTGTCAGTGGTGGCGTTGCGAAAAACTTTTATCCAATCTTTCAGAAAAGTATGATAAAGTTTTAGCACGCCCCAATCCTGAATCAACATTTGAGTTAGATCGCCCTCTTTGGCCCAGTGCATGTTATCCGTTATGATAAGCGCATTAACATTAGCAGTTCTCAATTCCAGATTTATCATGGCGGCTTCGACTTCGCACAGCAACTGCAATCATACAAACGAGAAGTGTTACTTTTACACATTTGTACTTTCACTCGCAGAAGATTGATATTACCCGCTGTATATGCGCCCAATAAGTTTTATGGCAACTTGACCCAAGATCGCAAGTCAAGTAATAAAGTATTCATAGTTTTGTATATCTCGCGCTTGTCGAACGATTAATTTGATTTATGAGCAATTCTAACGCGTAATATGTAATTTTTAATTACTATCGGTATTAACATAGATCTTGATAGAAACGAGCAGTGCACCAGCTTACCCTGAGAACCTGATTATGCGCTTTGTCGATGATCTTAGTCCGCCTCTTAATAATGCCGCGAGTGACGTCGATGTTGGAGTCGAGACGAAATTCTTTAAGATAATGAAATGTAATCGAGAACCTTTGAAGCGCTTCATGTAAGCGCGGAAGCTCGGCTTTCTTCCCCTTTTCCGAACACCAAAGTTCCCGATGGTACCATTCGGGCAGCCTTCTTGGCAACCAATTCATCTTGTACTGCTCCTTCAGGGTCAACACTCTGTACACCTATAGCAGAGAAAGATGAAATAGTTTTTAATTTTTCGGGTCGTAATTGTATGTCTTAATATAATTGAATTTTTCTTTACATTTTTTTCTACATTTTTCTGAGACATTTTGTGAGATCCTACAATTATATTTTATTGAATATTTAATGTTGTGTCACACGTATATAACTTATTAGTACTTGGTTATACGTATCATTGAGTATAAAATTTATGACTGCACAAATCTCTCTCAACTAGTGCCGTTACGTTGCATAAATCCAGACGTAAATTACAAGTGATGTCATACATTTATGAATTATTTAATGAATTATCTGGCATAACACACACGTATGCCGGCATAAGTAATCTTGTCTGTTTAATCAGTACGTAGTAGTACGCGTAGTGCGGTATTAAAAATCGTAGTATCACAAATCTGTCTCAGAACGCGGTCATGCGTGTCCAGAGAGTTAGCTTCAAAGTGATAAAAGTCGATAAACAAAATATATCGCTCTATCTGAGCCATTACGAACCGTGCGGGTTAAACTCGATCTTAGGCTCTCTAGTAAACCAAACAATAACATCTATCATCTCGTTACAACGGTGTTACAAACAAGTAAAACCTCTTATGTAAATGCACTCGCTTATCTTCGTTTCGTGAGGACAACGTGTTTAATAATATTTTGCGATAACGATATTTTTAATATCGAGCAAGCGACGGAAGTGATTTGTCGTCAAATCCATAAGATGTCTTAGACACTTACGCGCCGCGGGAGAGACACTAGAAAAAGTAATTAATGCTGGATGTGCGTGGCACATCGTAACCAATGCAAATTGCCGGCAGAAAATAGGACTATGCACTAGCGTTGCATCGCGCGCACGTGCGAGTCCCCCTTGAGCGAGCACGGCCCACGCGGTTTTACCCCGACGCGACGCCGCGCTGCAATTAATTACGGAATCGCGGTCGCGAGTGGAGCGCTCTCGTCTCTCACCTTCGAGTAAACTATGCGCACGTCCTTGAAAGTCTTATTGAAGTGATTTTGCGCGACTCGCAATTGCGTTCGCACCCTCTTCATAATGTTGCTCGAGTCGTTGGAATTGTGCATCCTGCGCGAGGCCGCCAGGCCACGGGTGCCACAAGGCTGATACCAGGGTTCTATGTCACTGGAGTTTGGCACGAATTGTAGATCGTTCGCGGATGTTCCCGATGCCGAGTTCAGCCACGAAGTCAGGAAGAAGGCAAAACTCGTGAGAGTAATCGTTTGTGCCACTGAGTCTGTAATTGAAAATAGGAACTGTCGTCAGAAAATATTACAAGGCATAATTGAATGAAAGTGAAACTTTCTCTCTTGTGCAACTATTTTGCATTTTCCAATTGTTTTTGAAAAAAATGTTCATAGTACATTGATTCTAATAAAAACGTAAGGACGTTCAATTTTCACAAGATAGTATTCATAATTGGATTCTTTATCGTTGAGTCTACAGATACGATATCAAATATTTGCGAAGTAGTTGCAACAAGTATATATATTTAAGTATATAGATATAAGATGAAATTTATATTCGCCAAGTTCAATAGACAGTAATCCGTTAAAGTCAACGACTGAAGAAAGATCGCGCGCTATTTTGCATGTAAGAGTAATAAAAGGGAAAGGGAGAGATGAAGTCCTTCCGACTTTCACACTCGGCGTACCTACACGGATACGTAGGTACCTCCATTGCACCTACGCATCAATTTAACAGCGACCAATCGTCGCCCCCGCAGTAGGAAATGGGTTGCAAATCGGAGAATCAAGATTTATTGCATGATTAAATGTCATAGCTTACGACTTTCGTCGTGATTCCACACTGCAAACTTATCCAAAGGCAGACTTTTCGAAATTTTTTCGCAAAACGTTTGATAACGAAATATAATAATAATAATAAACTTCTTATATAAGTTTCAAGAAGAGCTCTATTAAAAATAAGAGACAGAAAAAATTAAAACTTTGAGACTTTTTCAGTTTTTTTAAGTTATCAACTTGATAAAAAAAAAAATATTATCCTGCTACGTGCAGTACTGTTAAAATTTGAATGGCATCAGTATATCGCATAATACTTAGCACCACGTGGTAAACGCATCGTATCGAATCAATTCTCGATCAATACCATTCATCGCCCGTGAAGTCTAGCGTAGATACTATATACTGGTAGTGCCGTAAAGACCGACAAAGACTTCATGGACCACTATGTGGGCAATTAACGCGCGTTGATAGTTCGTGCGTGCCGCACAGAAAACCACGTGTAAATTCATTCGAAGTGACGGCGTGAGCGCTCTCAGGTGCGAGCCGTAATGGCAATTCGATACGATAGTTCGTGCAATTCGCACGTCGGTCACGCGTGGACTTACGTGCGTGGCACAGTCATCGCGCCGCGAAAGCGCACACGCGCTACGTGATCCCGCGTGTACCACGTATCCATTTTCAGCATTAATATCCGAAGTTAGTGATAGCTTAAGATGTTACACAGCTCGTCGCGCTCTTTATTATTTCCACTTAAAAGATAAGATGTTAGATATTAGATTTGCACTGAATTCGATTGAAGAGATCTCTGTCTCAACACATTTCTGTTTAACTCAAAGTATTAAAAAGCTCTCGATGTTTATACTTATAAATACAATTGCAATTGCCTCACAGAAAAAAAATTAGTATCAAATCAACAATTCATTGTTCCATATATAAGCAAGAATATAAAATCTCCTTGGAAGTATTTATAATCTCAAAGAGACATAATTTGCTAACATAAAGAAATTTTGTTTCTTTATGTAAGCAAATTATGTCTGATCAAGATCATCAAATTCTTCCAAGAAGATTTTATATTCTTGCTTATATATGAAACAATGAATTGTTGATTTGATAGTCACTTTTATCTGTGTTTCTGCAACTTTTCTGGTTTCTTTTTTTGGGCAGATAATTGCTGAGATTGAGAAGCAATCCTTTCATTCTTGATTTAACATACTTGAAATATTTTACCGAAACGAGAGTATGTAAATTGAAGAACTCGGTATCGTAATTCCTGTACGCGAAACGGTATCTAACGAATCTGCAGGCGACGTAACGATAAGTTCCAATTCGATTAGCCCGTTAGCGCGAAACACCGGAGGAAGCCAGTTGCGTGGCTGGGTTGTACCTTATCGTAAACTCACGCCTCCTCTTCTTCTCCCGGAGTTGCCCCAAGCTAGCAGTTTCAGGCAGCCTGTATCGTCGGCTATGTACGACGCGTGGGTGTACGGTAAAGGTGCACCCAATATTATATACACTCTAACGACCATCGCCCCCAACTATATCAATTTACGTCCTTACCTACCAGTTACCGATTTCCTGCGTGTATTATCTCGTATCTAAGGGTGGACAGCGACAAAGTACCTTTACGCGAAGTTACTCGTTTTTGACAGGCTACGATTTAATTTCGCTGCAATATATCGATAAATATGTGTTGGAAAATTGAAATACACGAGATATAATTAAAAATAATGAATTTATAAATCACGATTATAACTGTTTTTATATAATACATTTACATGAATATCTTATCCGAGACATTCTTATCTGTCTGTTTTACAGACTTTGAAACAATTGTTTTTTAACGTCAATAAGCAGAAAAAATTAATAACAGATTATAATTGATTAATACATAATAAAAAATAAAGTTCTATGGTGAGTACAAGGCATTTTTTCGTGGTGTAATATCCCTGTAATCGCGGCTTACCACCTATGGGTTACTAAATCGTACGCAATAACTACGTTATTCCTATAGGGTTTCACCACGTGCAATTATTTGAGCAGGTGCCTCATTTCATCCTTACGGTGCACTCTCATTACACGCGATAATGTCGATTGAAAACGCATTTCAGAACGAAACGTCCATCATTCATACGAGGAAATTATCCCAAAATATACTTCTTTTCAGCCATATTCGCATTCCGGGCAGTGTCGTGTCGAACGCGGGAAGTTGCCTTCGCGGGTTTAATGCATGCCTTCCTCGTCTCTCGATAGGCACTGCCAAGGTGGAATCGCGGCTATTCTCGCGATGGATTCCCCGGATGCCAGTAGTCGGACGATCGGTCGGCCCTCCGGTGATTTGGCGAAAAGGGGCGGGGAACGGGGCGCGGGGAGGGCAGTGCTCTTTTTTCCGCGGCATAGGACGAAGATTGTTGGTTTTGCAGCACCGGTACCGCGGTGGTGAATGCCCCAGGGCGGCAAAAGGCGGTTGCTGCTTTCTGGGAACAGGTCGGAGTCCCGGCCGCACCGGGAGCGGTGATTGCGTGGTGATTAGCCTCCACCTTCGCCTCCTTTGGACCGACGAGTGGAAGACGGAAAGGAGAAAAGGAGCGAGAGAGAGAGAGAGAGAGAGAGAGAGCGCAGGCGAGAAGGAGCATACCGCACGGGCGGAAAGAGACGCAAGCCGGTATACCGGGAGAAAGAGCGCAATATCATCGCCGTGCGGGCGAGTGTGGGAGCGAGGTGCCCGATACGAGAGCCCATTCGGGCTCTCTGGCTTTGCGGATCTCGTATCGGAGAGCGAGAGCGCCGACGTGCGTTCAAAAGTGCACGCACGCATAGAGATAAGTACGTAGCGAGAAAAGGGCAGATAATAGAAGATCGCGATTCGCGTGTCGTTGCATGCGTGTACGCTATATAGAGAGACGTGTATTATTTTACGGAGACCGAGGTAATGTGCCTGAAGGTAGTACTAGTCAACAAGGTAATTCTTATCGATTGCAAAACACTAAAGTAAATATCATATGAATGCGCTCGAAGATACGCTTTACATTTTAATATTGTTTGCGTGCACAATTTCCATTTGCGTATTACACAGCAAATTAAATTACTTGAAATTAGAGAGATATATGTATAACATACAAATTGAAACAAGAACAAGCCTTCTACGGTCAAGCTAGAGCTTAGTGCTTTTATATATTTTACTTGTGTGATTTTTTTATATACCTTTTTTTTCAAATTCAACCGGTAAGATGCCCGTACCGGAGGTTCCAGGTTCGAACCCTAGCTGAGGTGATTTTTTTCGCAATAAATTCTTTATAGTTTTTTCAGGGGGGAAAAGGGGTCTAACATCAAGATGCAAGTTAGCATCGTCAATTATTAAACTGTTTCTAATTTAATAAATGTGATGTTACCTGTTCATGTTCAACTTATAGCTGTGTTATGACCGGAAAAGTAATTCGGCGCGCAGTCGGTTGAATTTGAAAAAAAGGTGTATAAAAAATCACACAAGTAAAATATATAAAAGCACTAAGATCTAGCTTGACCGTAGAAGGCGTTCTTGTTTCAATTTGTAAATTACTTGAACTCTAAATCGCTCTCTTTTATACGTAAATAACGAAAACTTATTCCGTAAGAGATGATCGCTCGATGTAACGATGCGCATCTTACAATTAGATACCCAGAGATGTTCGTACCGTGCAAAGTGACACGCGACTGTCGGATATACGCTTTATTATGAAAAACGCGCGCCTTTCATTATTGCAACGTCATTCATGGAGGTATGTGGGACGCGCAGCCGCGTCTCTTTCTACACCTCCTCGAGCATATACGTGTACGTACGCGCTAACAACCGTATATGCGTAAGTCATGTTTATACGCCGAGGAAACGCTACTCTAATCGGCACCTACAGCGAGAGAGTATCGCACCACGGGTGAACGCACGGCGAGCACCAAAGAAAAGATAGATTATGCGTAGCTCGCAACATTTGATACGGTATGCGCATAAGGGATCGTCGGGAGCAGTCTGCAGAGGCGTCAGGTTTCCTCCTAGCTCGAGTTCTGAATCCGGGCGGTGATTAAAAAGTCGAAGAGAAATAGGAACCGAGCCAAAGAGTAATACCGAGACGATCGTAATTGAGTTAACGCATCGACACGGCGAGTAGCAGCGGTTAAAAGTTAATTATGATGTCTAATGACATGTAAACGTCGTTACGTGAACATATAAACGTAATTAATATTGTGATTGCCGTTTATATGGTTCTCGTTAGCAATTATTAACGCGTACTAAAACTTAAATGAATGATTAGATCACTTGTGACACATTGGCGCGTTATCTCAAGCTTTAATCTCCACTTAGACCGGTTTTTCTACCAAGTCTCCGACCGTGTGCGGTCGCCGCAGCTTCCCGCATATTCAGCTTTCGCTGAATATGAATCAGGCAGGGTGCGTCAGTTCGACGATCGCCCGCCAGACGAACAAGAGCCCGACTTCCTTCCTGTAGCCGGCCGCAGTCCTCTCTCTATCTCCCTCNCTCTCTCTCTCTCTCTCTCTCTCTCTCTCTCTCTCTCTCCGTGGACGACTTTGATTTACGAGGTACGCGGGAAAACTCGAGGCTACCCGCGTGTTCGTGCTCACGGGCCGCAGTCTCCGCCAATGGGTCCCCGCCGACCTCACGGATGCACCAGACAGATTAGCGGGGCGCGCGCAGATTTGCATTTTGTCTGGTCGGACTACTAGGCGCATTGGATAGTCCTCGTCGGAGAGGGCGACCCCACCCATAAAATACCGCTGAAGGGTTTTAAGTTGCCAGAGTTGCGCGTTAACATCCATCCTTTACCTCCTCTCGCCAATTCCGCCTTCGCGTGCTCCTTTTGTTTTCTTCCTCGACGGCATTTAAGTCCCGTCCTCCTTTCTCTCTCTCTCTCCCCGCGCGCGTCTCCTTTAGTCTACCTGTGCCGCGTCGCCGACGCATCGAATTATCAAAGGTGTCTCTACGTTGACGCGTCGTAAAGTGTCTGTAATACGCGACCGAGGCGCCTTACGGTGTTACGACGATATGGATCACTGATGTCATACTGACGTCACCCGTCGTTTATATCCAGAGGTGACAACCTACCGTTGGCATCGGTGCAAGAATCGATCTGAAACGACGTTCTGCCACCGCAACACGGGAAAGAAGACGAAGGGGGAGGGCGAGCGGGGGGAGGGACACCGCGCGCAGGAATGCATGCGGTCAGTTACTACGGTATTCAATGTCATCGTCGATTACGTTATCTCGATTCTTCGGTCGGCGATAGGCCGCACACGCGTGTGCACACGTGCGTAAGAAAGCGCCCGATTGTGTGTACGTTAATCGCTGTGGTATCGCCTGCGATGGTAGCGCAACGCGACTGTGTCTTCATTTTTCTTTCCCTTGCTCTCTGTTCCCCTTTTCCTTCTCTTCTCTCTCTCTCTCTCTCTCTCTCTCTTTACCTCTTTCTTCCTTTCCTTCGACCGATGGCGAAGATTACGTAAGTCACCCGATTTTTTGCCGAGCCAGAGAACGGAGACTATCTGCCGTTAAATGACTTCTTGCGCATTAGTTCGTTGTAAAAGATCCGTAAGGAACGTAGTTTATACCTTAACGCCTTGTTTAATTCTATCAATGTTCCTTTCGATAAACGAGGCGTAATTTCATGACAGTATCTCTGACATCGGTAGCAATAATATGTTTGATTTTAATTAATATATAATGTTATCCAAGAATAGTAACTTGAGATACAGTTTCTTTTACAGACCTGTTTCTTCTTAATCTTTTTTTGATTTTATCATATAATTAATCGTGTCAGATATGAGACTTTTTTAGAACGGAAGCTTAGTCGGTTTACTCGGGTCGGGTTAATTATCTTATCACATTTGCGACGATATGCAATGTTTGACCAGATCGATATGCGTTTACATCCGGAGATAAATCATCTTGATCCAGACTTAATAACAGTTTGTAAGGCATATGCGTGGACGTACGAGAGAAAGCTCGATGCTAAATTATATTGTTGTACTGAGACAGTAGGAGGATCTCGCGGAAGAAAACATTGTAAGCAATCACGTTGTTATTCCGGAGCACTGACGCGCGCGCGTTCGAGAAGGAGATAATTACAACGATCTTACAATGATTCGATATTATCATATACGGGCTGTTCCGAAACCTGCGGCTTTAATTTCAACGATAGACCTTTCGGCGAATTTCAAATTAATTCTTTTTTAAATTTGTATAAAAGAAGTAATTATTGTGAATATTTTTGACACTTAACATTGAATGTTCCTTTATATAATATTAAATATAAAATTTTGGAAAATTAACATTTTGAAAAATTAAAATTTGAAATTAAGCGAAACTCCATAACTATCTTGAGAAATTAATTTACTTTTGAATTTATTGCATCTTATTTCGAAATTAGAAGTTTTTAATTGGAAACTCGTATTTATTCCAAATTTTGTAAATAACTGCAGCTAATAATTGTGTTACTATGAAAAAGAAGTTTTAATGTTATATATTCTTAAGAAAATGATAACATATCTCTCTGTTGCAACTTTCCTCACTTTTATAAACTAAAAGTCATTTATATTAATGAACTAACGCAAATCTATGACATTAATGGCAGTAAGATATATTATGCTGGGATTTGAGATTATCACTTCAATGCAAATGATATAATGCGATAAAATCAGTATTGCAATTAATAGTGCGCATGCATTATTCATTGCGTGCTTGTCAGTCGGAATAATATCCAGGTGCGACGTTCTCTTAAAAAAAGGGTATCAAAAACGTACAGCAACTTATATTAGCACTTCTTTTTATATCTCTTTTATCACTTTATTATATCAATGGATTTATAAACCTTACGAGAGAGACGCGTTTACTTCTGTTGAAAATGCTATACTGAATAATTATTATTTTTCAAATCGTATTCCATATTATGGATTTATGCGTCTATCTCAAATAATATACGAAGAAATAATAATATGAAAAGAAGTAATTCTTGTGAAATCTCGAAACTTCTGTTTAAGCGTTAAATTCGTAAGGACAGTGCACGCAAACAGGTAAAAGACTGATCATTCGGTCTTGTCGCTGTTGAGGATAATTCGCCAGTCAATTTCGCAGTGTGTCTTTTACGAGCGAGTGGATAAGAGCGCGGGCCGAAGATCTCCGTTTTCTCTCCCGCATTTGTATATACCGTCGACTTTGAGATCCGCGAGAATGATGACTTCGATAACGGCAAGTACACGCGAATACGAGAACAAGATGACAATGTTTCGCCGCGAAACGAGACTATCGTATGCGGGACTATAAAAACGCGCGTACACAGAGCCGTGTTAAAGAAAGCAGAAACCATCGTGTGACTAACGGCGGGCGGTCTCGGACTGGGACGAACATAAAATCGAACTCTCACGCCGCGGCCTATAGTGGCTCTTTATGACGATCTCGCGCACCGTGAATATACAGAGACGTCAGCGGGGTCCTCAGATGGAACTAGGTACGTGTACCACGCCCCCGTCGACCCTTTGGGCCCTTTACGATTTCCTTGCATAGTGAAACGCGCCGACCCGATAACGGCCTCGACCCCGGATCGTAAAGACGGTGGATTCTGTCATCGCCTAGGTGACCAAGCGTCCGTTTCAGATTGACAAGAAAAATCTTATAACACGATTTACGTACTGCGCATCACATCACTTTGGCCGTTGACGATCAATCTTTCGCGAACGATATGCCACTGAACGATAAGTTTAGTTGAGTGTGTCACATGGAAAACATATTGATAAACTAATATATTTATTGGTTCAAAAGGAGACACTGAAAATTATTCAAGAACATTCGTTGATAGTGTTTATTTTCTATTTTTTTTTTATTATCATGTTTACTTCATCAATGCCGCGCGGTCGTGACTGATTTTATCTACAACAATAATTGTTTCGAAGGCGCAAGTCTAACTCACGCTATCGCGCTAGAAGATGTCACCTTACACAATATTCAATTAAATATATTGACAATATTATAATTTAATTTTTTTATATTTTAATAAAAATATTTGCAAACATGTGTTTACATTTATGCCAATTGTGACGTTTTCCTTGTTGACGCGTCTTGATTCAAATTCGTTAAAAAAAAAATTGTATTAGTTTTAATTCTTCTGCGTTCGTAAGTAAGGATAGAATCATTGCATAAGGAAGGATACGTGCGAGCGCACGCTCGGTACACGTTATTAGATGCCCAGCGGTGAGAATTAACCCTTTAGCTTTCGTGCCTGATGTAAATCCCTCGTATGCATGCGCGAAGAGTATAGAAAAATCGCGGATCGGTCGATCCGCGTCGGAGTCGCAACATACATAACCAGGAGCACGATCGAACGAGCCGCGAGCACGTGGTGCTCCGTGTGTAAACGTGACTCGTTCGGCCGGCTAGTGGACCGCGAGGCGCGTACGTGTGTTTTGCGTGCGCGCGTCGTTACAGACTGAGCGACGGTGGTCGCGCGATCGTTGGTGTGTCGTGCCGATCATTGAACCGACCCTCAACAATCGCAGTGAATCAAAGTTGTCGGTGGTCAGGCACAAACCCGGCTCCGCTCCACCCACGATGTCGCGCGGAGGAATACTTCGATACATAACTGATTTTACGAAGCGTCCACGAAATGAATTTCTTTTTTGCCTGGCCGCTTTCGCAGACGACTGCTGCCTACGCGTTGCAGGCTATTCGTATTGTTCCTTTTTAACGACGCGGCAATGCAGTTAGTTACGAAACTCGTTGCGTTGATAGGTTTAGGTGTAGTCCAAACACGCGATTGCTAGCACAACCAGTTCGTTTCCGATCTGACAAATGGTCGAGACGGGCTATAAAAGAGGAATTTAGCTCGTAACTGAGTAGTGGATTAATCAATTTGCATCGATTTGGCGAGGGTTTACAACTTGTTGACCCTGGATGCTATAAAAATTTGACCACTTTTGTCGGAAATTTTATTTGAAGCCGTACAATTCTTTTTCTATGTATATTATGGAACGATGGTTTTACGATTAGCTTTTTTCGGCGAAACGAAAGTCGATTCCGAATCGGGATTAAAAAGGAAAGTATTGGTCGCTATATAAGGCATGGCCACGAGCTTTAGCTCCATCCTGTATACACAATACTGAATCGCTTCCTTGTCGCATTTCATCGCGTGCTTTCTTCACCTTCCACCTACAACCGCGCGCTTTAAGTATCATGATGCCAGGACATTAAGTATCCGCCACCTTCGCTTGAAATAACAAACAGGTCAGCCGCAAATCAACCGCATCCACGAACTCACACCTGGCATTCTTCAACACGGTCGGAGAACACGGTCCATGTTTCTGCCGGCATCATCTCGAATCGATCGTCGTGTAACACTCCGTCTGTATATCATGACGAGCACATTCAACCCGGCCGACATCACGGAGCTCGAGTCCGCGTATCGGGGCATGAATGAACGCATCGCTCATTGCGCACGCGGCTTCAAGAGAATAGCAATCAGCCGCACGATGGATGGCATCATGTGGTAGGAGATTGTAGATGTAGAGAGTTGTCTTCGGCTCCGTCGTTGAGCAGCCATTGCTTTAGTGCGCGTGTTTCGTAATTGGTCAGACTTGTTGAAAAACCAACACGCAACGACTTTCGTCGTATCTCCAATCAGCTAAATTCTTTCCCGATGTCATCGTCCACGTTGAAACAATAAATTTCTGAATTAAAATACGCGCGTGTTTAATTCAAATAATTGAATCAGGAACAAAGCCTAATGAAAGGCATTCGATGCGACGCGACGCGACGCGACGCAGCTGAATATGCGTGCACTCCCACTTGGAACTCTAACTTGTGAAGCGGTCGACGCATTAAAATCTTCCTCCAACGACGATTGTTTCGTCCCAAGGAATAAGAGATACGCGTTATAATTTCCACGTGTCGTGCTTGATTGCGGAAGTGAGCACATTATTGTGGTGTGTGCCAGCGGCTCGCTTCGGGCACTGTAATTGCTATCGTAGGTGGTGGAACGGAAGAGTTCGTGGCGGGGCCTCGTAAAGCTCGGTTCACTATGCAGCGTGTAATTTAAACATTGCCTCACTTCTGTACAGCGTACCACCCGCATTGTGAACTTTTAGGTCCGGGCGAAAATGTGACCGGCGTAATAGTCCCGTTAATGGTAATAATTGAGAGCTGATCAAACGCGGAGAAAGGACGGAGTCGGGTTCGAAAAATTTCTTATCCAATTTGGGATACTAGAATTCGTTACTCAATACTGACCGGCTTCAAGCTGGTTATTAAGCAATTAGTTAGTGTACCATGTGATTTACTGTAATATCAGAGAAATAATATCGTTAAATTAAAATCCTCGAGCGGCTTATCAAACACGGGGCGATCAAGCACAGACCGATCTTTAATGTAATCCTTTAAAGATGTCGGCAAAATGGAACATAAAAAGCCGCGGGATATATCGAGAGTCGGAAGAGTCACCTTGAGAAAGCAATGAGAACGATTCGCCGACGCGCCTTAAACACGGTATAGAAGAGTTGCCGATACTTAACGCGCTCGTAAATCCGAGTAATTAGCGACTCGTTACGGATAACAAAACCATGGGTGATTCTAAATTACAATACAGAAAACATTATCTCCTTCGCAATTGAATTAATCGACGGGAATTTTTTACGATTGTAAATCTAGTCACGATTTTTTTCGAATGCGCAGACGATTGTAAATTGCGACGCTAAATAAACGAGGAGTTTTATTCATACCTGACGACAATCGTGTTAATTCTGAAACATGGCACTGACAGTGGAGTTGCATAATTGTTTTTACGATCATAATTATTACGTTTTTTTCTATTAATTGAAAATAAGTTCTCTCTACAAGAACACTGGATATCTAATGCAATGTTGTGCTGAATATTGTAATTTTATAAAAAAAGTATATTTTATAAAATGCGCATGTAATTATCTTACACGATAGATGATTCTACGACACATATTACATTTTATTACAGGTTTGTTGTACATGTATAGTCAGCACGTGGTGCTAACATTTACTTCACGCCTGTCATCGCGTTAGCAGCACGATTAATGCATGCATTCTTTATCGGCATAAGTAGCATTAAATATAATTTTCTCGTTCGTGTTACAATGTAATCGCTGGTGTTCTCACTTTAGTTTTATCGCACAAAACATACATAAGTACATTTTTTCTCGAGAAAAAACGCGTTTTCTTGTTTTTCGCGGTATTGCACAAACTGGTGCAGGCAAACGCGCAAGAAATCGCGAACACTGCGAGAAAGTGTTACCGCGATATTTGTAAAACTTCCGTACCGCACGCGATCGACTTTATCGAATCGATAAATCATGAAATGACACAAAGTCGCCCTTGTTCCAGAACTGCGATTTCACATAAATCGCGTACCGTACCGGAGTCTGAAATCGCAAGATTGGATCGGTAGCTGGTTAATATCTAGTAGTCGGACAAGAGAACTCGCTCAGAAAAGTATATGGGAATGTTTAAAATTGAATTCATATCTCGTGCTTGGCTTTACTCGCAAACTATCTCCCTGTTTTTTTCTCCGCTTCCTTGCCGACACACGTTTGCATTATTCCTTCGTTTATAAGTACGACTAATAAATTGCACAAAAAGTTGCTCCGAAGCATCGGTCATATCGCTCAATGCAACTTCATCGAGTTGATGTATACATATTGATATCCTATCATAATTAGATGCAAACCAGTTATTGTTTATCAGACAGTTTTAAGTGTAGTAAAAAAAAAAGTAGTAAAATGCTTATGAGTGAAAATATAATAAAGTTGCATTGAAACATGATGTCATTTTCAATGAAAATGTACTAACGAGAAAGAAACATTGTTTATACGGAAGAATTTAATGTGATAATGAAAATATAAAATATTGCGGTTATAATATTCGGGTAAACTATATCATGATAATATTAACAATTAATTTGACTTGATTTCAAAGAATATAATCGAATATAATCGAAATTTAGAATTAGGAAAGGAGAGAGAGAGAGAGAGAGAGAGAATGCACTAAAATACAATTCAGCTATTTTAGATATTTAATTTTTTAGTTGATGAGAATATTTAGAAATTTTTAGTCGACCCGATCATTCTTCTATTTAAATACGAAACAAAGAAAGATGATAAATCATGGCATTAGGTCAGCATTTAATGTTATAGGGAGAAATATTGCTCTATTGTCTGATCTTTATCTTAAATCGAATCTTAATAACAGACGTTGATTAACTGGGAGTCAGTGAGCTTTTCATAAAAACTGATTCGCTGCAGCAGAATTATTCCGTTACGAAATATGAATCTTCGACTTTTATATGCATATAGTAATTCTTCGATGTGTCATGCGTGGTACGGCAGTCTGAGCGTTGGCATAATATTTTCATTTCACGCTGGAGTGCTCGTCTGTCCCATAATATGTCCAGTGAACCCTGCTGAACCCAAAACCACAACCCAGTACGCGTCCAAGTCGCTCTTGGGCCCTTACTTTCCTTTTATTTCTGTCGTAGGACGTAAGTCACTCGGTGACACTAAGGGACGTACAAAAATTCCACGATGTATCTCGTCAGAGCTTGGCGTTGTATAGGGTGCCGCAAAAGATATCTTGTTATATATGTATGTATTTTGAGAATCGACATTACGTACGGATCTCATTGTCAGATGAATAGCAAATTATTTCAATGATGATTGAAAATTACATCAACGAGTTTGAAATAACGAGAAAAAAGCCGTCGGCAGACTTAATATCTCATAATGACTGTGATCAGAGCAAAATGGAAATTACGCGGTTGCTAGAGTCGAAAGCCGTTTCCCGGCGGCTCGGGCCGACCTGACAAAAGAAAAGAAGGTTTGCTTGAGCGTTGTTTGACTCCTCCTTCCCGTCCGTTCTTTCCCACCTCCATGAGAGATCACTTTCGTCTCGCGTACGTACAAGAGTAGTGAACTCCTCTTCTGGCCCTCTCGGCAAGGTGGTGTCGGAGCGAAAACGCACGACGTGATACACGCCTGAGCTCTAGAAGATGGCCAGGCGGCATCGACGTCGCCGTCGTCCTCATCCGCTGGTCGCGTCGTCGCCACTTTCAGCAACGATGGGGACCACCTCCGGGGCGCACGAGTGTTTAATAAACCGGTTAAGGCCCGTCCCCGGATCTGTTTGCCTTCGGCTTTTGTAACTTTACTAGTGTTGTGACTCGAGCCGGAGTCTACATGAAAAAAAGGGTCCGCGATGGTACCCGAGCAAACAGTCCGTGTGTGTCCCGTATCAACACGACGCGCGCCTCTATCGGCGGCCGTACCATCCACAGAGAGGTGGAGAACGTGGAGGTGGAGAACAGGCGGCTCAGTGACGAATTCAAATTTGTCATCCCAAAGTTAGGAATCACTCTTTAAAGGGGAAGTTTCATCGCGTAAGGATATAATAACATCACGGATTTGTTATAGGTATTATTTACGGTTCAGATCAATGATGTCATCTAAACACTACTGCAATTGTTTTCTTACAATATTTAAATCTATTTTAATTTACTTAGGATATAAAGAAAGAAGAGCCTGTGTTATTTTATTTTGTGCCCATTGTTCGGTGAACACAATGACTTTAAGAAATTCTATTTTTAACTCTGTTTATTAGTTATTGAAGAATATAATTAATTACTTGTAGCAAATTAATTGCGAATTAATTCGAACAGTGACTTATAAAGAACTGAGAATGTAGGTAAGTATGATGGATTAAATAAATAACAATGAGTAAGGCAAGTTCGAAAGTGGCAATGACGCGGAGCAACAGTTATCGCGGTTAAAAGAATTTTAATCCGCAGAAAATGGATAGAAACGAATAGATGTGACTGAGTAAATTATTCATTGTGGTTAATATTATATACAATGTTACGTGAGTTTGAAACTATGAAACAGATAAAATAACTACATGACATACATATTCTAAGAATTTCTGTCAGCTACTATACACATATGCGCCTAATAAAATAAATAACAAATTTATTCATTATGTATTCGTTAAATATTTTGTATTTGCATAATTAAAAATCTATATTATAAATAATTATGATCAGCTATTTTCTGCATTAGTGACATACTCTCTCTTTTAGTACATAAAATCATTTTATAGGTATATGAAATTTTACATTATTCTTACACTTGCAAAAATTCATTTAATAATACAACCAAAGAAATCAGTAAATGTTTGAAATACTAACGATAGAGATTGCGATACTAATGAAAGAGAGTTAATAGGTTATAGGTGAATTTAGCTATTGATATATCTACTTTAGCTCTTCAAGACCGAAGCCAAATAAACATCAGCAACCTAATCCTATACATTGACTCAGTTTATCGCTTAGTCATTAATTAGCTAAACGAGAATTTTTAAAGCGTGCATAGAATCAAAACATTGACGTTACAAAATATAATCAATTAACCTAAAAAATTATGGAAAAATAATTTTTTTATTAATAATATTAAAATAAATGATATAAAAAAATTTTAATATTAATCAAAATTCTTTGAGAACTCTCAGATTAAGAATAAACAAAATATGTTGCATGTATATTATATTTTTGTGTGCAAACAAAAAAATTATAAATCTGTTGGATATTAATTTTTCACACTATTACGTGATATGCGTTATCTTCAGAAAATAGATCTAAAATATATTCGTCGTCTAAATTTGGAATTAAAACGTATAACAGCTTATGCAATTGCTATAACTCTTATTTAAAAAAAAATAAGTGTATGTAGTTGATTTTATTTTAGAATTATATATATATAGATAGATATTAATAAATACATATAGATAGAGATAAATAGATGGAGAAGAAAGAAACGGAGAGAAAGAGAGAGAAATTGCGATTTAAAATTTAATAAATTTATCCACATTGTTAAGATAAGTAATTAACATTGCTGAATTATATAATGTAATTACGATGTGGTTAGAGTAATTAACGTTAATTTTTTATCATATTGATAATCTTTTGTTTACAAGTAATTACGTATATATGAGACATGTTATAAAACCAATTATATAATATTAAATACTTAAATCAAATTCTTTAATTGCAGCTAATAGTAGAAATTAGTATGTCACATTATTCTTAATATTGTGAAGAGACACAGAATAAGATAGTACGATTGGAATTGTAATCAACGAGAACTTTAATAGACTTTAATAGAATTTGAATGAAATTGGATTTTATTAATATTTTTTTATTATTGAATGAATTTGAAATTATAAATTGAAATATAGACTCTCTCGCGTAGATTTAGACTCTTTTAGATGAATGAAATTTATTTTGCTTAAATAGTCTTTTTTTCTAAGCACAATTGTGTGCATTGTGATTATAATACTTTATATGACAATAAAATACTCGAACGTAGTGTATGTGTTATGTAATTAACGATTATCATACAAATGTAATTACGATGTAAGAAGTCGACCTTGTATTCTTTTTCTAGTTCTTTATGGGATGTTCTGCGACAGAAATGATCCTGTTCGAATGAAGCAAAAACAGCGTGTTGAGCAAAGAAACAATTCTTTAACAAGAAATGCAAACATGCCCGTTTATAGCTATAGGCGAGCATGAGATGTGAAGTAAATAGGAATCTATAAGTGTCATAAATTTAAATAAATATACACTAATAACGTAAATTACTGGCACGCTCTTACGCTAAACTGTTTTATCTGCTTGCTGTGAAACGCGATCCAATTATCTTTTTCTTTTCTAACCGTCCGTCTCCCGGGCAAGACCCGTTGAGCGCGATCGATGACAACGACAAAGAACGACAGCGCGTGTAGAGAGAAACGGTATCTTAAACGCTGCGCGAATTCTTCACATGTCATTGCATCATTATACATGTTTCAGTAAAACTTGTCGTCGATCAGGCGAATGCGAACGACCGTTTTCTTTCGTTCAGTTCCGCGAACTAGCCGTGACAGAAGTGCACCGCGGACTTTTATCCTCCGGAAAGCGCAATGGGATCTCGCGGAGACGTCAATGCCAGAGGAGCGAAGTAACGTTATAATATATGTATGCCGGGAAGCCGCGAATGGAGCGATACGCGCCAAACGTGGTGTAATATCCGTGAGTCGTTTTCTTCTGTTGCAGCAAATGTTTGCGTGCCGAATACCACGTCTCCGCGAGATGACTCGGTGCGAAAGCGGGATATACATATATATGTACATATATAGATATATACGTATACGCATTAGAGAAAGTGGATAGAATTCAGCAATGTACACACACCGCCTTAGTGTGGCGAGGGCGAACGCTCCGGCCACCAGCAGCACGAAGATCATCTCTTCCTCGTCCTCCTGCAGGAGAGTCCTCGGCTGCTCCGGATGACAGCAGTTTCCGCTCGCATCCACTTGCGCACTCGCGATCTTTCCGCGAATCGACTTGCAATGGTTGCTCCGAAAAAAAACGGCGCAGTCGTCCGTTATCGTTCTCACCGTTCACAGCCTGCCCAGCCGCTGGTGCTTGGGGCCAACTGTCACGCGAGGATAATTGTTTATAATCCCCGGGATATACCGAAACCGCGAGAAACCGCCGGGGACCCGGAGACCGCGCGCGCGCGCGAGACGACCGAGATTTCGTACACCGCGGTTTATAATCGTTACTGTGCGTCAAGTGGACGTTAAAGTGACATAACAGCGCACCAGAACTCTCCACATCGTCGGCAGCGTTCTCGCGAGATCGCAAGATGAATCTGATAAAATCGGTCGGTCAGTCTGTTCTCCGTCGGGAAATCGACGCGACGCAAGGCAACGCAACTGTCCCTCCGCAACTGTCTACCTGATGCGCCGCGATCAAATCAAGGTAACTGTGGACGGTCGCGCCCGTTGACATTCGAGGGTCTAATCCTGCGCTTGATTCCAGGACCCCTGCCAGGGAGCCCTCTTTAACTCGTTGTAGGCTTTTCAGAAGAACCACCGGCGCGGTTGACCATTCGGCTTGCCGATCTCGTGGTGACTGAGTGGGTCCCCCAGTTGCGACTCCCAGTTACTCACTCGAGCTCACGGACTCACTATTCACCTCGTCTTCTCGCTCTAGCTCTCGCTCTCGCACTCTCGCTCGCTTACCGGCACTCGGTCCCACCTCCAGCCCTCCTGCTTCCTCCAGCCCCCTTCCGTAGCCCCACCGTAATCCTCAGCCTGCCAGTACGTCCTCCCTGTCCTCCCACCTGCGCGCACGCCACCCTCGCTGCGCGATCTCCGCGTGGGGGAGAGACAGTTCTCGCACAGCGAGAACTGCACGTTGGACCCCCGCCCCCGCCCCGGGCTACGTCGATTTCATTAATTGAACGAAATGTCATTAAACGCTCGCTGCTCGCTTTGCAGATATGAACAAGCGCGATTAAGAAAAATTATATGATACAATCAAATGGATGCACATTCGAGAAATTATCTTAAGCGAGACGCGTTAATTCCCATTGAACGGGATGACTAATAATAACGATATGCGTCAAGAATAGAACGAGGAAAGAGAATAAGATTTTTCAGTAGAATATATTGGCCACAATTGATCAGATAAAAGATGAAAGAAAATTAACAATTGAAATGTCATAGTGATTAAACGATTGGATGTGAATTATCTAGAAATTTATGGCAATAAAACCAATATGCATAAAACTTTTGAGACGGTAATACCATCCTTGCTTGCTTTAAACGCTATTATTTCTAATCTGCCGAAGGCATTGTAACAAAGTTTATCAGACACGAAGATGTAGTCATTTAGGGAAATAACCGCAACAATATATGCGGCAACTAATTGCAAAACCAGGAAAGTAAGTTTCTGTGTCGGGCACGTGGCTCGTAAATCAATGTTCACGAGGAAGATATATACTCTTCACACGTTGATGACTAAGCTCGCTATGTACGTCTGCTAAAATGCTTAATATGCAGTCTGTCTGTTAGTCGGTGTTTATATTTAACATTATGTCCTTATTTCTTAGTACATTTTTTTTTTAGATATTTTTTAAGTGATATTTTTAACTACCTTAGATTAAAATATCTCATAATTACAGCACGTACGTAAGTCCTAACGCTTGTTGCGTATTCTGCTTGATACATCACGTCGTTAATATTGTACATCGAATGTGTCGTTATTTCATCAGTAAAATTCAGACAATTTAAAACGGATAAAATTGATAAAAATGAAATCTATCTCGGCTATGCTATTTTATAAAAGTTTGCAAACAACATATTGGGAAGGAAGATAACGCGAGACATCCGCGATAATTCTGTTGCAAAAAGTGGGAGAAGATACGTCATCGATAAGATATATCCGCGATTAGATGTATCGATTTCGATCTCATCGATTTAACTATAAAAATTGCATACGTAAATGGAATTACAACATTCCAGAAGGCAAAAAAAGATTTTGGTGATACATATTCGATGATTTTTCGATAATATTTCAATTATTCGAATAACAATAATATCATATTGAGCTAGGTGCTTATATTACATTTCCATCATCATAATTAAATTTTATCGAAGATAAAAATTCTCCGACCTTTTGTTTGTTTGCTCCGATTTCCGGTGACTTCGTCTGACACCTATTGGGTCGAATCACTTTTATTGCACGCAAATATTTGCAAGGTAGTTCCGTGCGCCGTAGCCGACGAGGGACCCACGGCCGGTTCCATTAACGCGTGCAAATTATTCGAATATTATGCGCTACAAATTAGACGGCCAGCGCTGGGATGGCCCGCTGCGGGCCACGTCGGTGCCGGTGAACGCCTCGGGATTTTAATTTAACGATGTGCGCGCGGTCGCTTAACTCGGAGCCCAGAAACGCGCGAGCTTCCCCGGAGGATCCGACCATAAGAGGATCGAATTACCGCGCCAATTATAGTGTCACGTCGTTAATTGACTGGTAATCCGTCCTACGGCGAACAGACGCACGCGAAAAGTGAACACTTCGAAATGCGCGTCAAAATCGTTAAATCCGAGTTGCGAGTCGTGATATCTGGCGGACGAGAATTATGGGTGCATTTTAACGGTCTATTTTTCAACATTGCGAATATTTCGAGTATGTGCGTAGGTATGATAATTTTCTACGGAATAAAGAATGTACGTCATGGAATAAATTAGCATACATGTACGTATAATTTATATTTGCAGATGCAAGACGTCATACTCGAGAAAAAGTATATATGCAACAAGAATGAAATATACGGAATTATTCACAATTGTTGAAACATTTATTTTGCAACAATTTTTCACCGTATATCCAATGAATAGTTAGACTCTAACATGTTTTATTAACTTGAATTTTAATTTTGTTATGTTTGTTGATATATGAGTTTATCATATGTATAAATACCATATCCTGTTATGCATCTTTATCGCGCATTTACATGTCTAAGATACCCATTTACGTATTCGCGTTTTATCGAAACCGCATCGAAACGGCTGCATCGACGTTATAAAGTTTTCCGATAAGAATCGATGGCGTCAAGGAAAAATAGTAGTGGGCTTCCCCGGAGTTCCTTCGTTTCTGTGTAGATTGCAGACTTTTAACGTTTCTCCTCCCCCCTTCTGTTATGTAATGCGTACACCAATCGAAGCTGCAAACTTTTTCTGAGCAAACGGCGCTATCTCTCTCTTTCTCTCTCTCTCTCTCTTTCCCTTTCTCCATCTCTCTTTAGTAAGAGAAAATGGAAAATTCATGCTACGCTCGACTAACTCTTAAAATTGGTTGATCTGTCGACACAACGTATATTTCCGAGTTTAATCCCACTATCGGTAGTAATGTCGAGTTTTTGCCAGTCGACAGAACGGAAATGCCTTCTACTCTTGCGCTATTTGGTCCTTGGCTCGATTCACTTAAAGTTTCTTTTTTTTTATTTGCTGTCTCGCCATCTTTAGCACTATTAGATTTGATTGGTTTGGTCTCATTGCTGACTGCTCGTTTCGATTGGCTGGCATCAGATATTATAAATTTATGTGCGCAAATAACGCATGTAAGAAAAGTAAAGTAGGAGTGAACATTGCAAAGAACTGTCCTACTCTGCAGTTTTCATATTAAATTTTCTTATCGGGAAAACGTCTTGTTTTCCTAAAAGATATTTATGATATGTATGTTTTCACTGTATAAATAATAATGTGCAGTAGAGGTGGACCACATAAATTAATTCCATCACAAAAATCATAAATAATATCGTCTAAAATATTCAGCAAGCTGATGTTATTTGTCGTCATTTTGACGTCAAAATGTCGTCAAAGATGTTATTTTGATGTCAAAAGAACGACAAATAATGTTAGTTTGTTACCTGGATAATTAAGACATTTTTTTCTACGTATTAGCATTAGCAATGCATAACATTGTAAAAATCCTGATAAGAGTATAAACATGCAAGTATAATTATAATATCAGCAGAAGGGGCGTTAATTTAATTACTTCCTGTGTATATACAGATATATCAATTTCGATTTAATTTATCCGTTCACAATGTGATAAGATTGATTAAAGTCATCAATCAATAAGTTGATTCAAATTGAATCAGTCACGTATTTTACTGTATACTTTGTATCATACTCATGTAAATATGCTGAATGCCACGTTAACATCAGAATCATACTTGCATTAACCTGCATTGCGATAAAGACGATAGTCGACAGGTAGCCGTCGAGATGGAACAAGCGCCACGAAGATGATTCACAGCGATAAGTTTGTCGCGCACAACAAGTTTATTCATTGCGAAATTGTCAATTTATTTGTTTTAGTGACCAAGTTTTATCTGTTAATTGATTAGACAATATGATGCAATTGAGATCAACTTGTGCGAAATACACTGAGTTTTAAAGGTGTAGACGTGACGAAGAAACGGACATTCGAGGAAAAAATCATTAAATTAGTGCACTACGGTAGTAGTCCCTGTCTTGTGCAAAATCACTCGCGCACCGATTTCTCAACCATAGCATTCCGCGGCTTGTCGCAGAAAAACGACAGATGAAGCGCCGTTTCTTTCGACAACACGGGAACAAAGGAACTGCGAAAGATCGGGATTTCTGCTGGATAACACTATCATGGTTCGAACGTTCTCGAAGCATCACCGCGTGAGCGATTTGCCGCAGGTGTATTTGCGCCAGTCCCTGATACGAGATGAGCCGTGAAATTCATCGGTTCCATTAAAAACGGAGACTTTTTTAGAAATGCCATTCCTGAAGTGCCGCTATTAATGGAGAAAAAGATGCGACTTCTTCCGAGCTCAGCTTATTGCAAAGAAGCACAATATATCGCGATTTAAATAAGAATGGAACATTACGAGAAAGTTCTTACTTAACTGATTTTAATTTTTCTTATGAATAACTTTTCGAGAGATAAACAACTTAATACCATTAAAATATTGCATCATACATCAGTTAATTATCAATTATGATAGTTTTCGAGTAAGTTATTCATATTAGATGATTTTATTCATATTAGATGATTTTATCACACGCAAAAATATTTTGTGTAAATGTTGAATTAAGGTACTTTATCAGATTCAGTCTTCTTTAGTTATTTTTAAGGACGATATCACATTACAGAGGACTCGAATGCATATCAAAGAATCTCCATTAAAGTAAACGGGCACTAAAAGAATATCGCTATTAAACTCGTTCAATGACATTTTCACAAATAAAATTCGCGTATTAAATTTCCACTTTTTGTATTGCTGAATGCTCATTCTGACAAAACGGGTTCTGCTTCTTAGAACGTTCGTCTGAAACCGAGTCTGATCGTGAGTCATTCTTACCTATCCACATTCTGCGTGTTCGATGTTAATTCACCTTGTCGACTACTTTGTACTCCTCGATCTCACGTGCCATAGGACGAGCACACATGTGTGACACGCACACGCGGGCGAGCTTAAAGCGGGTCACTCGAGTGATCAAGAGCTACGATCAGCGCACACTCCGTAAGGACACTCCCGCCGTATTAATGAATGACTAGACTGGAGTGGAACTATGAATGAACTCCGCATAGCACTAGAGTACTATATAACTGCGCACCTTGTGGGCGTCCTCCGCTCTCGGCCAATAAGAATAAGGCCCCCTGTGGTGACTTGCACGCCGCATTACATCCGGGCGCCGTAATTTTTTTTTTTTTTTTCTTAGAAGTTGACATCAAACCGACGGAGACGTCGCGATTGGAGGAATCCCTGTATCGACACATCGTCAAACATGTGTCACTTCGGTAGAGTCCTCTTTTGCTAAAGCTATTCATAGATTGATAGAGACTATGCTAGAATTAATTCTAAATTAAGCTTTAAGAAATGAAAATAAAACATTAATGAAACTTTATATATTGATTTAAGATTATAATAATCATATATTTTTATAAAAATGTGTCAATTTTATTTAATATTTTTCTTTATTAATCTTTATTCTTAATCTTCTCTCTCGATTTATAATCAGCTTAATATTTGTAAATAACAATAACTTTTATTGCACTTTCCTTTTCATAAAAAAATTCTTTAAAGATATTCTTTCTGTCAAAAATTCTTCTTTTCTTTTTCCATTACTTCTGTGTTTTATTTCGCATATAGATAAAATAAAAATAGGAGAAATAAAAAAGAAAAATAAGAATAAAGATTGTTCGATCACGTTAAATTAAGGAGACAGAGTTTCGAGTATATTTATTTTAAATTTACAATAAAAAATTTGTACGAGATTAATAAAGAATATATGTATATTGAATAAAAAAATAGCAGATGTTAATCTGTAAATTATTCAAATTTAAAGTATTCATCGTAAATATAAACTTATGTTTCTCAAACTAACGCTTTATAAAATTATAATATCCATACATTTATTGTTATAAAAATTTCAAAGTGAATACATTTAAAATTAAAACAACACTTTTAATGTAATTTTGCACCTCACTTTTTTAAATATACACATTTTTAAATAAAAAACATGAAAATTAGAAATATATCCAAACAACTTGAAGGTAGAATTACTAAATGAGGGAAAAGATATACGAAGATTTAAAACTTCAAGTTCTTCGACTTTAGTAAGAGGTTTTAGCTTATTCTTTATTCCTTTTTAACTCAGAGCGATAACTTCCCAACTAACTTTTTCTCTAGGACGAAAATATGAAAAGTGAAAAATTTCTTCATTTCTCCATTCTTGAAAGATTTCCATTTTTCACATTTCCGCCTGACAAAAAATTACATGATAATACCCAGATCTAATAAAACGCTCTACTTATCAAGTAATTATTATGTTAGAGAGCATAGTACGTGACTTACAGATTATGCATACTGCGAAAAAACAAAAAAATTTATTTATCTCTTTGAATAAAAGTTTTACATGATGTCGAAAAACACTCTATTTTTTGATTCGCCAAGGTCTTATATCTTTTTAAACTAAATTATTAAAAAACTGCAAAAATTTCTATTTTTCTTTGCAAGTTATTATCTGCATAGTGTCTAGAAAATTATATTCGCGTATTTTATGGATATGGAGTGTGTCATCAAAATCATATTTGTATTTGACGGAACAATATGTTTTCATTATAAAGTTTTTAACAAATATTTAATCCTTACAATATAATATGAAAAAATATGAAAAACGCCTTATATGTATCTTATATAGGAGGTAGTCATAGTTTCGTATGAATCATTATCTTTGCAGAGCTTCAGCAGCGCGATATCTTGTTATCAGTTACATCATTACTCACGTACGCTAGGTCAACTTTTTAACAATCGAATACAGTGATAACATCTTAGTTCTTGTCGCAGTATCACATTAAGTATATTGATCTTCACAAACATTTTATTATGCAAAAAAATGTCTAAATTATATATAGGGTAAAGTTGTCTATTATGAGAGACCTTTTTTTAAAGGTTTATAATTTATTTAATTTATACCATTAACTCCTATTTTTATATCCAAATTATAGTAAATATATTTTATTGCCAAAAGTTAGCAATCGATAATAGTTATACTTTGTTGTATATAAAATTTTTTATCAAAATTGCCGATTTTGCTAATTCAAAAAAAGAGTTCCTAATATGAGGTACAAAGGTTTTTTTTATATGGGTCTTATCCACTTACTAGGTTCAAATTAGACTCCAGACTCAAAATCTAGTTGACCAATCAAATAGCTCTTTCGATACTCAAAAACTTTTGTACGTAAATATATAAAGAAACAGGTCAATTATTCGAGCAACCGTTAATAAATGTAATATTCAAGCTTTAATTAATTAATATATTGGTACAATAGGTACGTTTCAGCTTTACTTAGCCTTCATCAGCCTAAACTATGTATTTTAAAAATGAAAACGCAGCCATAAGACTATCAGAACAAGCAATATGTATCTTAACAATAAACCCGCAAACATGAAAATGTCGGAATACAGTGTTCTCGCTTTCGTATATACAAACAATTGAGGACTTTTGAAGGCTTGAAAGTTATGGCTTTCAGCATTAGCACTGAGACTTTAAAATATCTCGAAAAGAACAGATTTTGTACGTAACATTTTTCTCCAAATAATTCAAAATAATTCAAAAGTCCTCAATTTAAAACTTTATTATAGCATTTTAGAAAGTTCTCGAAGTCAGAATATGCAATAATAAATGGAGATTTTTGAGTGTCTCATATTATGAGTTCCATGCTTTGCGGTTTCACGATTATAAAATCTAATATTTATAATTAAGCTAATTACCACATCCCGTATTTTTCTATTAATACAACTTTCCTCCATCGCAGAATTTATCATCAAATATTTGTTTATTTTATAATAAACAAGGTTTAAAGACTCATCTCAATAAATCTTGACAACATCCAATTTAAAAAAAAATTTTTTTCAACGACTGCATGTATGATCTAATAATGAATTTTCTACTAAATAGATTTCACCCCAAGAGTAATAAGTTTATGATGAATACCAACCACATGCGTTTATTAATATAGCAGAAACCTCGCTACCTCATATTAGGAACCTATCCCACAATAGGCGATTTTACCCTAATTTTATTCATTCCATATATTTTAATCATGACTATTACGGCGCTGATAATGAATAATCAGAAATCATATGAAATAGGAGCATAATTAGCTGTAAGCGAGACTATACATCATAGATTTTACAGTAAATTATATTGACATTTGTATTGTACAACAAATTTGATTTGCTAAGATTATCTATTAAATAGTAATGGAAATTGCAATCCACTTGTCGTTTATAGTGTTTTGTACATATGCTTTGTTTAAGTTTTATATTATTAATTTTTGTGACAGAGAGAGAGAGATATTTACATTTAAAATCGGATTAAAACCTAACCTAACCGTGATCACACGATGGCTTTTCGTGATTTTTAAGTTGTTTCTTAAATTATAAAAAAAAAAAGAACAAAATTCTTTTAAAAAATGGAATTTTTTAAATTCAGATGTGTGCAGTTTCGCAGAAAGTAAAATAAAAAAATTCTATTGTCTTAAATGTAAAGAAAAAAAAAATTAAAAAAAGAGTTGCTTACTATTTAATTTCAGATAATTTATCGAGGCTGAATTGTATCTACCAGATGCGCGCATTTATTTAGAACGCTGTTATTAATTTATTTTTATATTTATTTTTTGTATCTTACTGTTGTAAATAAATATACATGTATATGCTTTCAAAACAAAAAATGTTATTTATCTAGCTCTTTAAAGAAAAGTTTTACATGATTGAAAAGTATTCTATATTTTTCGATTCGCTAGGTCTTATATCCCTTTAAAATAATTAAAGTTTTTATTTATTTAAGATTTATTGAGAAAATGTCGCGATATAACAAGGCAAACAAGATATTCGAATATTCATGGTTTGTTTTCATTGATTTTTATCGGTTCTAATGATTTTAATCTCTAAAAGTCTATCTACAATGTGCGCAGTAAGCCTTAAGTCGTAAGAAATTAATCAATTACAGTCGATAATTTTCGTCACACACGGTTTTTTATCGGTTCTAATGATTTTAATCTCTAAAAGTCTATCTACAATGCGCGTAGTAAGCCTTAAGCTGTAAGAAATTAATCAATCACAGTCGATAATTTTCGTCACACACGGCTATGATTGGTCGAGTTCTTACAGCTTAAGGCTTACTGATCTATCTACAATATGGACAGTAACTTTAAGCCGTAAGAAGTTGACCAAATCGTAGCCAAATGTATAAAAGAGTATAATCGACTGTGGTCATTTTAAGCGGATTTCAGGCTTACTACACCTGAATTGTAATAACAATGAGCATAACAATAATCATAACATAATTCTTAGTCTAAAATTCGCAGTTGCCTTTTCCCAACATTTTCAGCATTCTTTTCTACTGAGAATTTTCTTTCATCCAAACTATTGCGGCGGCGAAAAGATAGGGTAGATATATACACAAAATGAAGTGAGCCGATCGTTAGTCGTCGGTTCTTCAAACACATCCCTTATCTGATTTGTGTGGTCCTGTGTTGTCAAAGTCTGTGTCCCGATTATCCTGAGCGAATCTTCGGGTCTCAGCCCCCCCGTGGCGTTGGTTCATTGTTGTTTCGTTTGGGTCTGCCTTCCAAGTCTACCTACAGAAAGAACAGCGATTGGTTCCACTATAACTTATTAATACGTTTCTTCTTTTCGTTTCTCTGACTACATAGGCGAATCTTGTACCCCCACTAGTCGAATCTGTCATCCCCATGGGAACCGTCGCGACGGACGCTAACATGGCAACAGCCACGATAGCGAGCGGAACGGAAGAAATGCGATTGGAAGATCCGTGCGTCCGGAACGAGAGCATCGCGGACAGATTCTATTTTCCACGAAAGGTACTCACCTTTTCATGAAAAAAGAAGAAATTGTGCAAGAAAAATGAGAACGCCTGTGCGAGAATATTCGCACATAAAGTAGCGTGCCATTAGTACCTATGTACGGTACTAATGATATCGGCACTAATGAGGCAAAAAAAGTTGAAGTTGCATGAAGTTGACATATATTGCATGTTTTTCTAAATGCGACGCTTGTGGCAGCATATGTATAAATTACATCTTGCTGATATGGTTGCTTGATTATCCACGCGTTAACTCGAAATGACGCGAGGCCACAGATTTTCTGTCGTGATCGCGATTCACTAGGATTCAATTGCTCACGAAGGCAAGATCGCGGGTTGTAATAGATTCCACGAACGGATACGGATGACAGAGGTATCGAGATAGTTTGCGAAAATGCGTGCGTCTCGCACGCACACGTATCGGCTCGCTTCGGTTAAGACATCGTCCGGTAGCTAGACAGGTTGACAGGGGCTGAACCAATTACACGGAATATTATCCCGCCGACGATTTGCACTCCCCTGCAATCACCGTGATTAGTGTTGCGCCGACGCTCGTGTACACGCATCTCGTAACTGCGGCTAATTTGTAAACTCTCGCGCGTATTACACACACACATAGACGCACGGCGGATAACTTATATAATTAGATAGGATCGTTCGGTCGGATGCGAAAGAGCTGCATGGTCGTCGCGGATCGAATGTGCCCGATGCGAAGCGTAACTGTATGCTACGGGAATCATTTGTACTCGTGTAAAGTTGGATAAGAAAAGGCTTCGTCCTTTATTTGACTTCATTTCTAATCTTAATTCTTATTACTAAACAGTATATAAATTGTATAATGTTGAGTAGTTTGCCTCATTCAGATTGTCGATTTAATCGATTGCAAGAAGGAATTGCAATATATTTATTAACAATCGTATATAATTTATAAAAAAATCTCAACTATGACGCAACTACATAATTATAAAACCTATATGACTCATTTAGATTTTACGCAATTCGTTGAACATAATTATCTCTGATATTTTAACATAAAGTATGTTTTAAAACAAGCAAAGTATAGAAATCATGTATTAGACGTTTTAAATTACGATAGATCTTTCAATTGCGTGTCGACTTTCTGTCAAGTGATTTAAAATGGTACGTATGTTAGTTGATTTATCAGTGCTCGACGTTTGTTGAATTCCGCATATGCCAAACATCGCATATCACAAAATTAGTACCGCAAAATCGTATCGGTAATAATCCCACAACTGCACTGTATTTCAGCTCGCGAGACGTTCCACGACAGGCAGGCGAGCAGGTAGGTAGGTTCCTACCTGGAAACAGGTAACTACTTATTGTCACCTCTAACGAGGCCGCTGCAAAAACTGAGCTATTCGCAGGTGGGAATGCTGCCAGGTTATGAAAGTATCAATTACCTTCTACGTTCAGTTCCCTAATGAGGGGAAAAGAACCACAGATTACGAGGGTCTGCGAGAGTCGCGCCATAGTCGGGGTTCTTAGATCCGTTTCGATTTTTTTCCGAAATTCCGCGTGCAGTCATCGAGAAGATAAAATATATTCTAATTTTTTGACTGGCACATTTCGCAATTTATCCACCATGTCTAATACATATAATCTTACATTATACTGTTATTTTCTTCTTGTCCTATAAATTCAAGAATTCATATGTTCAAAAAAATCTAAACAAATTATGTAGGTCTTCCTATGAATATTTAAGCATATAAAATCTCTACTATATCCGATGCAGAGAAGGTATGGTTTTCATATGGGATTATAAATAATAAGGATTTTTATACAACTTTATCTCAATCGATCTACGTAGGTATAGCATGAACTCTCGAGTTTGAAAACCATAGAAGGCAGGATTCGTTGTCGTATCCAGTGACGTCATTCACTTTTCTGGTGTCCCATTGTTCACAGACAAGCGTATATCGCTAGACGAAGAAGAAGGCGAGCAAGAGTCGTTGCAGTTCGAACAGCAGACCAGTAGGTTCCTGCGGAGGAAGGCGGTAGGTTGGAACACGATTCCTGCGTTGGTCGCAAACTAATCATTCAATAATACTATTAGTATTGGTTAAAAGAAATTATTAACAGAAAATGTACATACTTTTGGTCTGTAAATTTTAACGTACAAAACATTATTTATTTCGCTTTTAAATAGTCGTTAGGTATTTTGGCATTTTTGCGGCGTTCAGAAGGATGAAAGAGCCAACTTTTTTTTACCGAACATTCTTCTGTATGATTAAACTCTTAGTATTTAAAGGTCATTGGAAAGTTCTGGGATTTGGCATGTATTTCTGATCCAGAATCGGCAGAGACCATGACCATGGTAGCGATGATGTCATCGTCATCGGAGGGACTTTCTCTTCCGCGAACTTTCGTACGCGGGCGGTATCTCTCCGTGAGCATGGAGGTGTAGCGCGGCTCGGAGCCTTTCCATTCATGAATTCAGCCTGTCTTCGGAGGTGGGAATAGTTCAATAGTGTGTAGGAGATAAGAGAGAGCATCACACGTGAACGTGCGAGATTGCGCAGAGATAGAGGATATGCAGATTTTCACCGCTTGCATCGCACTTTACGATAGGACTAATTCTAATATTTTTCTGTTGATATTTCCGTTTCTCATGACAATTACGATCGGGACAATTGAGTGCGGAATTACTTCGCGAGACCGATATCTGGCTTATTGACGTTTGATGCGCCAAAGAAGTGAGTCAGTGTACTTGCGCGAGGTTTTACGACGTCTAGCAGATAAGAACCAGTGCATTGGCAAATAACGAATGAGTCAACGCTTTAATTGTGAACAACTTTTTACGATCTTCAGCAGCTGAATTAATTTTGCGGTAATATACCGTGCTAACTTTCGGTTTGTCTCACGAACGGTATCGATTTGTTGCAACGAAGGTTCACTGAGCCCTTTGTAGGTCTACAGATTGGAAGGCTCTTCGACTCTTTCTCTTGCGGATGAACCCTCGAAAATACTTACGTATCTAATCGTAAGTGAAAAACCGGTCGGAATACAGACCGCGGAACGAGCAATAACGTGTCGAGGTATATGAAACGCGCGGGTCCTCTTGAGTGTGACTTGAAGTAAGAAATAATTTTCAGTGTTCTCAATGATTGCATAAATACATCCGTCTGATACATCTTTCGTTCGCGACATATGGAAGTAGATGGTAGAGTTTTATGGTGACAGAACGCTATCGGTGCGAGCACGGTGGTCGCTGGTTTCGAGTGTCTTAAGCCGCCTCATTTTTTCGATTATATCGAATGCCACCCAGTATCATCTGTCATCCAACATTCTCGATACCTAATGGCTCGTATTAATCGACCAGTGCAGCGATTATCTGCGTCACCGGTCGAAAGTTAACCAAGGCACCGATTACGTGACTGAATTAGGTCGCCCGCGGCTGCAATTAATAACGGGATGACACGTCCATTAGCCAAGAGCCGATGCCGGTCTGTCTGAGTGTCCTGCTGACAAACTTCCAACCCCGTGTGCATATATCTTCATAAATATTCCATGGTTGCGTATTACGAGGACAGGGTGAAATATATATCTCGAAATGCTCGCTACCTCGCGTGCTCTAGTTCATTAACAGATAATCTTTGAAAAGGCGTATCTAGTATCAAGAATGTTCAGAAATAATTACAATAGATTTTGATTAATCTAGATATAAAAAATTCAAGGGTATGGCAATCCAAATTCTTCGATTGTGATTAAGTACCGAGATATTTTCCGTTCTGTAGAGACTGTTGATAGCAAAATTACTTATTTTATCGATATTATTATGATATAATCGTGACATTATTTCAACAAATAATTAAGATCCTTACAATATTTTTACAATCTCAACATTATAAGAAAATAAAGTTTTCTTAAGAAATTTTCTCGCAGATATAATCGCACTTTTAATTGGTAGAAAAGATTCCGTCCTACGTAACGTTAATTAACGTATAAGTGTATCCTACACTTAGGAAAAAAATAGCATAATTGTCTATTACGATCAGAAACGTGTGTTGCCTTCGAGAAGTTCACCTTCTCAGACTTTCTTCCACTTGCTGGAACGCTAGGAGCAATCTCACCATTTCACACTTTCTCGTCATAGTACGCGAGGCGAGTCTGTGTGCTAAAAATAGAAGAAAATTAACGCCGCCTCTGCAAACTGCAAGCATCCCTCATTGTATACTTCGAGTTGCTCGCATGAACGAGCGGCTCGTCACGTCTCACGCCGAAGCGTCCTTGCGTCATCGTCAATACGACGTCACGATGACGTCGCGATGATGCTGTAGCGTCTAAATATTTGCCCGCGATCGAATCGGACCTTCCGAGAAGAGATCCACGCATGCCCACTTCGTATCGCCATAATTGGAAGAGGATCGCCCGGAAGCAATATGACACAATTGTGCACGTACGCCCAGTCATTTCCGACTTTTCGCGTAAGATGATTATCGTCTATCCGCAAATTAACGATTATCGGACAATCTAGGAAATCCCCGGCTGCGTGTGCACAACGAAGAAAAATCTATTAGCAGTTCTAACTGTTTATATAATTTTATTAACTCGTACTTTGCCTACTACATTTGACTACTTCAAAAGCTAACTTATATTAATACGCTACAGTATACGGATTATAATTACGGTATTTAATTTTACAACCGGTTATACTTCTAATTGAGAGATACTCTTTCCTAAAGTGCACGTGAAATCATGTAGGAAGATACCATTGATTTACGATACGATTACTTGCTACGCAATTCCACGCGCGTAAATGATCGCATCGCAATGTAAAATTCATGGATCACAGTTGTATAGTCGCGCGGTGTTTTCGTCTGAGCGGATTTCGTGATAAGATGCGAACGAGGATAAACTGTCCTATCGTCGATGGGTAGAGGTGCGTTGAAACGCGCGTCGGCGAACGTAAAGTCCGCCGATCAAGGCTGTAATGGTTGCATTTAGATGTGTATAAGTCACTCGTAAAACTAGCCGGCGCTCTATCGTCGCCGTGCGACTGCATAAGAGATCTCGATGGCGATGTCTTCGTGAGGCACACGCTCGACGCTCGCTGGAGCCTTTTACGAGATCGATAAAGCGACGGACGCAACGCGTGCGCGCGCGCGCTCACGCTGCGGAACGAATTAATTCTAGTCGCGCCGGCACTCGCAGACTGGTTACGATACACCAGCAGCGGTCTTGGCAGTACACTTGACAGTAGCCGCGATCCTTCACGATCTTCACAATTGATCGGAGCTTCCGTGAGACTCCTCTTCAACACAACGGGCCGATTCTCCGCGAGGTAGAATACGAGTCATGGGCGCAGGGGCGCATTTACGTGCAGATAATGCCGCGGGATTTACGACCGGATATAGATACAGCATACATTTGTCCGTTTTAATGCTCAAGCTGTTTCTTGCAATAAAAGTGAGATGCCGACATAATCTTTTAGCGTAGTCTCTCGCGCGCAGAGATAAATAGTTTTTGTATCGTAAAATGTTATTAAGCATAAAATATGTAATACATATTCAGATAAGAAAATAATTAATATATATGTTTATTACATGGTTGAATAATCCATTACTAATAATAACATTAAAAAATTTACGCCTAGTATATTTGGCAGTTTAATGACACAAACGTACACTGAGAGAAATCGTTTGGTAGTATAGTGATCAAATGAATTTTATAGTTACCAAAAACTTAGTTACATTTAACAAAACTTTTTGTAATTTGTTGTATGAAAATAATTATTTGGTTAAGATTACAAATTGTTTGGTCAAAACAACTATATATTTAGTAACTATCACTATAAAATTCATTTGATCACTATTCAACCAAACTTTGGTTGATTTTACAAAACATTTCTCTCAGTGTATATATAATTAAATTATGAATTTTATATTATTAAATTACGATATTCTGTACAGACTCTCGCAATAAGTTGCATGATTCTCGAGTATAGGAATTTTGGTCACATGTGCAGCTTATCTTAACGGATTTTTGCAGTGACTAGCGTCACGTATCGGTATCGGTGTGACCAGCTCACCGGAATTTTCGCAAATGCATTAATGATAATTGTGAAATAACGAATTTATAATTTGCACAAATGATACATGATGGTTGCGGCCCTGCAAATTATACGGCATGGCAAAACAATTTCTGTCTGTCATTTTCCCGCGCTCACCGCTCGGCGCGGTGGACCCCAGTTTTTTGCACTAATCGTCGAAATTATCCTCGTGAGAAAATCGTGAAAAACGCCGCGCTCTCGCTCTCCCTTTGCCGGCCTCTTTCTTTCTCCTCGACGACTCCTTTTCATCCTTACCTCAGTGCCGCCGTTATGAGAGCGAATACGCATAATGATACGTCATTTTGCGGGGATTCCTGCTCGTCTTGTTACTCATCGTTTATTGGTGCAAATATTACAGACACCGGATACAAAAGCGACGATAATGACTTTGGCCAAGAATGTTGATGACACGAAGATAACGTTTGTTTTCACAAGATGCTGGGCCCCTCCCTGATGCTATCTTTGCAATCTGTTCTTTTGTCTCTATCTTAATTGCACGATCGCTGCACGTTGCCTACCGCATTACTTGGATGATCGGGGTCTCGATGACTGACAATGGAACCGAGAAACCGAGTTCGTTCTAGGGCTCCGGACGAGAGTAAGATGGCACCAAACGTCAAACGTCTGACAGCCTCGTTACTTTTATTTTCGGGGCAGCCGGGCTTTCGTGCCGCTGCACGTTTTTTCGTTTCCTCCTCGCGGGTGTGGGCCGGCTGTAATTATATAGGGCCGCCGGCCGACGAGAGCCGACTCCCACTTAAACACCGCGAGTATTAAATATTAATACGTATTTAAATAAACCTGCAATGGAGCGAAGACGTCCCTTCAGCGGCGGATCTAATCTCCGGCCGCCGGGGCATCGCCGCCGCCGCCGCCGTATCTTGCGGTCTGCTCGCAGAATTCGTATAAGTGGATAATACGCGTATGCGGTATTTGCACTTTTCTCATCACGAGGCATCGCGACGCGTTGCTCGAAACGCCGAGTAAGTTTAGTTTACGTCGCTTCTCGTCGGAAGTTTATACATTTTTATTATGCGGGACGGGATTTTGTGGCAAGCATGTTAAATAATGACAATAAAAGGCGCGTGCATATTCTTTGAAATTTTCAAGGTAGGCGGATATACACCAGACACAATAACGAACAAATGAACTGGAGATACGCGTATTGTGAAGAGAGGAAATAACGCGTATTCGTTTGCGACATATTCTTTTCAAATTCGAAAGTACACGTTTTACGTGAAAAAAAAATCGAGTAGTCATCCTTCGAAAGGACGATTGCACGCGATGTTGGGCACGAAAACTGCGTTCTCCAATGACGTTCTAGGAAAGACCGATGGTCTCATGGGATGACGTGCAATCGTGAACAATAAGCGAAATAATTGCATTATGCAATGAATTCGAGATCTTATCGAAGGATTTCCCCCCTGTTCTTGCCGCTGAACGCTAGAAATAGACAACTTCGTTCAATTTTCAGTCCTATGACGTCAATGACGTCTTGTTAAATATTATTAAACCCTAATATCCCATAATATGTGTTTTCTGCTATATTGCACATAAAACTTCCGCAATTATGTTTAGTCAGTTTGTATAATCATTCTTTAATGCGATTTTTATGCGGACTTTATGTTGATTGTATACGATCAGCATAATGCGCGCTACAGTTCAACGCGTATTTAAATTGTAAGAGATAAACCGAAGAATATTATACACATCCATAACGCATTGTTGGTACTTAAGATTAATGAAGAAGTGATTTTGTTCGTCAATGATTTTCCTTCGTCACTAAAAACCGATCGAATGATAGCTGTAATTATCAACAACGCGTCAAGATTTATCTCCAGGTGCGTTTCAAGCAGCGGTTAAGACCATGTGATGTCAGCATTTAGATCTCTATCCTCATCGCGCATTTAGCGTTGAATGAGGCTCTCTGATTCCGAGTCTGTCGTATATACGAAGATAATAATTAATGTAAACAGGACTTGAGCGATTGAACAGCCGCATTTAGTACTGAATGCATTTAGTACTGAATGGCGAGAATGTAAACTTTAGTATTTAGTCAGATGAGTGATTAACAACGTGTAGGATTTCTCCTGGTCAACGGCCGTATACATTGCGACTCGATCGCGAGGAAGAAACGGAAACGTAAAGTCAGCTGGCGGAGAAAGCTGATCGGGAAATTTGCTGCGATAATAATTGGCACACCGGTGCTTTCTTCTACCACAACTACACACTCGTAGGCACGACGTGCAACAAGAATATGTATAATAACAGCAATTGATAGTAAATGACACGTTGCTCGATTCGATCTGGGACTATTGATTTTCTATCTAGATCTAATCGGTATTCTTAGTAGAATGTGTCTATCGACGCTAGACATGTTTGTTAATCGTGTTCGGACTGAACAACTGATGCCGAACACTATTATTACTCTATAGATACGAAGCAATAATGGGTAATGATTGCTAATGCAGACAAATCACTTCCTTATTTGCCGTATAAAAATGTCTCTTATAAACATTTAACAAAAGGAAAAAGATATTAAGGTTTCAAACTATTTACACTGAGAAAAAGAATTGTAGTGGTAGCAACTATAAGGGGACAACCATACAAATTTTGTTAATAGAATTATAATATGTAGTTAAGTGAATTATATTATAGTTATTGCAGCTAAGTTAATGGTTAAGAGAACTAATAAAATAGTTGTAATATACTATATAATATAGTAATTACAACTATTTTTTTATTAGTTCTCTTAACCGTTAACTTAGTTGCAATAAATATAATATAGTTCACTTAACTATATATTATAATTCTATTAACAAAATTTGTATAGTAGTTTCTTTATAATTGCCACCACTACAATTTTTTCTCTCAGTGTAGTTGGATAACTATATATAAATTTTTATATTGATTTTATGGGCTAGAGAAAGAAAGATAGTAGTTCATGCTTGTTAATTAAATATACAGTAAATATACCACAAATATTTTATTGTATAGAGAAAAAGTTGTAGTCCATTACAGAGATCTTAACATAAATATTATAATCCTTGGATAAAAAAAATTATATCATATGTAGAAACCGTTTCTCTTTTATACAATTATTTAAGTGACTGCCTTATATTCCACAGTAAATAAACTGGTCACTTTCTATCTGTCGTACGATATAAATTTCACGGTAGAAGAGGAAACGGGAACATAGTTACAACTCTTGTAACATCTGGCGAACATAGTCAACATATTTATGAGCGGCTACCACGGTATTCGAGTACCCTTTCGTCGAAGATGACGGCCGTAGGAGGTGACGTTGATACGCGGATCCCATGGTATACATCCGCATAAACGCTTCCAGCCAAGTTGATGGCCAACAAAAGCGAAAATCTGGAGCCACCTACAATCCCGGTAACCTCCTTGCCATTGCCATTGCGAGAATCCACAGCGGCGAACGATCGTGAAACGCGAAACGCCGTGTGTCGCGCTGAAAGTATGCGGCTGGTGAAGCAAGGTAGTAGCGTTGATACAGAGATATGTAAATTAAGTCCGGCGCAGCCGGAGTATACAACGGAATGGAAAGGAGAGGAGGATGCGAAAGCTACGCGCGAATCGCTAGGTGCCTTCCTGGCGCGCGCAAGGACTAAAGGATGAGCTCGGATAAGCGCGCACTTTATTACCAAGACGCGCCCACACGACCTTATTAACCTGCTAACCGTGACGTCACGTCATTAAAATATTTGCCTCCCTTGCTAGGCGATTCCGTTCCATGTTCTACGGTCTCCAGCGGCGACGATAACGTATTAATTTAGTGCCGTGGAAATACGCATTCGTGCGTTTATTTTTTGTGACTCTATAAAGCAACGTATATCTGATATTTTTAACTATGAATTCATGATTTTTAATTTCCATTGTTGTCGTGTAAGAAACTATTAAGAGAGTGATATAATCTAAATAAGAATATGTTACACTGAAAAACAAAGACTGGTTATAACTACCAAATATATAGTGAAATCTATTAAATATTTGGTCAATGTAACCAAAAATAATTTTACTTTTCTAAGTATTTAGTAACTTATACCAGATTTGATAATACTTACTAACATTTAGTAAAATAAAATTATTTTTGATTATATTGACAAAATATTTAATTGATACTATTTCACTATACATTTGGTAGTTATAACCAGACTTTTTTTTCAGTGTATAGAAATAAACAAATTAATCAATCGACTAATTTAAAAACTCGCTGAAATATATTGATTGTTCGTGGTTCAAAATAAAAGAGTTTGCCCAGCAAGCCACGAATACAATCGTCGCACAATACATGTAAAATCATTACATTTGCGTATACGTGATATAGCAGTTATATCTGTGTTTGATAGGTGGTAAAAAGCGCATTTCCTATCGCGGATAAAAGATGCATAATTGAAAAAAATCTTTGTATCATTTGTCATGTCGCTATGTGAGACTTGGGAACGATGTGAGTATCGATCAATTAAACCGGCATCAAAACGTCAGGCCCAATGGCGGTGTGGGCAAAAAGAGCACGCGTGCCAAGCCGGTACTCGCTGTCGCCGGCGTGAAATATCGTAGCGGCCGATTTTTACGCGCCGGTAGAGCGTTTTTTGCTCCCGGCAGCGGCGACCTCGAGAGAACGGCAACGGCGAATCTCATTCTTATAACGAGGCAACCTCGCGACGATCGGCGATTGCCGCCGGAGGAATAGGTGTAACGCTCCTACCTCTCTCGAGTGTCGTAGCGGGAGTTTACGGGCGGACAGTTATTTGTGCGCGGCCCCCGAGGCGAGAGACAGACGGAACGGTAGAGGAGAGAGAAGAAGGAGGGTAGAGGAGGGTAACTGCAGCACGTGTGCACACCCCCTTACGGTACAAGTACATGGTATCCCCCCTGTCCGCATTCTAGAGATTCTGCAAAGAGTAAACACAGGCGTGTGCGCGTGCAAGCGCCATTGTGCACTTTGCCGCCGGCCGATTTCTTCTCTTCCTTCGCGTCCTCTTTGCGATGTTCCTCTGCGCTTCCTTCATCCCCCTGCGACACCAGCTTCATCTCTTGCTTCCTCCCCGTCGTCGTCGTCGTCGTCGTCGTCCTCTTCGTCGTCGCCATTCTCTTCTACGCTCGCTGCAGCTCTCTTCGCGGTTTCTTTTTCTCCGCGTCTCGCCCTCGCCGCGATTACACGCGAAGGCAAACACGACGCTGATTTATCTGCCGGTCTCAGCGGGGACGTGCGTAATTTACTGCGACTTAATTGCATTTAATTCAAGCGGCGCAACTGTAAATCACAGAGCGTCGCGCATTGCGCGGGTCAGGCACGCCTGTTGTCGATACGATGTAATTACGTCCATCTGCGAGTCTGCGATGAGGAGGCTGCGAATGGCGATAGCGATACGCAGCCACGGTGCTCGTTAACGGATGACGTATGATTTTTCTACCAACGTTAATCTGTCGCGCGCAATCGGCATCTTCAAGGCGATTAAAATCTTGAAAGATTACGCGCGGACGTTCCGTAAATAATAGACGTTTATTTTTAATACCAAAAAAATCACAAGTCACATCATATTCTTGGAATACTTTATTTCGTGTATATCAATTGATATCAGTGGAGACACATTCTTTTAATACTTTCGCATACATTATTTTATACTTTATATTATCAATATTTAAATCTCTGCAGGATTTGGATAGTATTAACACACAAAGAATGTAAGATACGATATGATATGTCGTCGATTATAATCACTGAATCATTGGATATTAAAAATTCTGATTCTAAAATATGCACTGAGAAAAAAAATTGTAGTGGTGGCAACTATAAGAGGACAACCATACAAGTTTTAATAGAGTTATACACTGAGAGAAATGTTTTGTAAAATCAATCAAAGTTTAGTTGATTAGTGATCAAATGAATTCTATAGTGATAGTTACTAAATATATAGTTGTTTTGACCAAACAATTTGTAGTCTTAACCAAATAATTATTTTCATACAACAAATTACAAAAAGTTTTTAGTTTTTTGTTAAATTTAACAAAGTTTTTGGTACCAGTAACTATAAAATTCATTTGATCACTATACTACCAAACCACTCTCAGTGTAATATATAGTTGAGTGAATTATATTATAGTTATTGCCATTAATATACTATATTACATAGTATATTATACTAATATACTATATTACATAATTATTACAACTATTTTTTATTAGTTCTCTTAACCATTAACTTAGTTGTAATAACTATTATATAGTTCACTTAACTATATATTATAATTCTGTTAACAACTTGTATGGTTATTCCCTTACAGTTGCTATCACTACAATTTTATTTCTTAGTGTAGGACTTCTATTTTTTCAATATAACAAAGTTAAACGAAATTAATTTTGATAAAAAGATACATGTATTCTATATCAAATCATTTTAGATAGGGACGAATTTTAACAAGTTTAACAACAAAAAATATATAAATTAAATAAGAAAGCCTTCTACGGTCGTAGCTGATTCTTAGTGCTTTATTTATTTTGTTTGAGTTTATATACTTATTCAAATTCACGAGACTGCGCGCCGAATTACTTTTTCAGACATAACACAGCTCCAAGTTGAATAAGAATAAATAATATCACGTTTATTAAATTGAAATCAATTTAATAATGATTAATGCTAACTTGCATCTAAATATTAAACCCCTTCCCCCCCGAAAAAAATATATAAATGTAGTTTCTCTTCATAGAAAATTAAAGGTGTATTTATTTAACATATTACTAATGTACTTTTCTTTCATATAAATCTCTCTTTTGTGCATCGTGCATCAACGATGCTCGTTCGCGACAAGATAGCTATACAGTCTCGGGAATCGTACGCAATGAAGATTCGCGCGGTGAGCAACGACGTAGCTCAGCGCGCTTATTAAATTTGCATATTGTAATTTATAGCACGACGCACGGGCGTCCACCTCCGATCACGATAGTATTGTCCCACCACCCTGAAAAGAACACGGCATCGCCGTGACACTCGGCGCGAGCCTCGACGAAAGTTTATCGTCGAAAGAAACGCGCCGGGCTGGTTCGCGAATTTTGAATATGTCTTATCGGTTGGCTCGTGTCGGCGAATCGAGGCGAGCGCGCGACAATAATTTCAAGACAGTCTCCTCGTAAATCTAGTCGGCGAACTGGTACCGCACCTCCATTATGCGCCAATTTCTCTTATGGGCAAAAAGCGTTGGGATTGGCAACCAATAAGCGATCTCACGGGCGTTACCAAGCCCGAGCGTACACGCACGTGTCCTGACACGCGCGGCCGGCGACGCATGTGCATTTTCATTCGTACGCACACACGTACACATAACAGCCGCCGCGCCGCCAACCGATCTCGATTCGAGCGCAAACGTCGCCTATGCCCGCGAGGGGTTCTTGAAGTAATTCCGTATCACCGCCGAACGCGCGGTGTACAGTGTGTCGCTTTAGATGGCGAGGCTGACGGCGTGCCGGAACCAGGGTGACTTTCAATACGTTTTAACGAGCCTCAACAGTCCTTTTTTTTTTGTTTTCAAAGAATCTAAAATCAGATTACGCTTCCAGGAAAGATATATGCGCACGCTTGTAACCGTAATGACGTTATTTTCGCATAATAATTTTGCGGTGTTAAACATTGCGCAACGCGCGTTACATCCTGTATCGCTGTGCTACTGTCTGACATATTTAATTGTCTTGAAACTTGAAATTTTCCATAGATTTTTGGTGTATGCGCGCACCATCGAATGATCTTAGAAAACTGACGGTGAAAATTAGCATATAAACTGCTATCTGTACGTATCAGAAAGTTCCTTATGGCCGTAACCGTAACTACCATGCTACATAATATTAATTATGGTCCATACCATATCAATAATTGATTCTTGATAGTCTCAGAATGTAGTAAAACGGCGATCACGCAACATGATTAGCTGAGTACTGCCACGAAAAGGTTAAATATTCCGTCGTTAGTGTTTATATACGATCAATTAGCATCTCAAATAGATGTGAAGAATGCTTTTAATATCCTAAACCGGGGGAACATGCATGATTTTTTTTTTTTTTATATATAGATAAATATATTTGTCACGAGCTTGTAGGGAATTATTGATATGGTAACGAGTGCGCGGAGTCGCAAAATATCATTAGCGCGTGCAATGGCGTAGAACGGAAAGAGGCAACGGATAATTCGTTGAACGCCGAGGGGGACGTAGGCGGCCTCCGGTACCATTTGTTTTGCTCGAACTGCGCGCGCGATAGGACGCGTACTATTCATCTTATCCTTTTCCTTCTTGCCGTTTATTCCTTAAGAAGACCGAAGATAGCTGCCGGCGTGTGGCAATACTTCGGTGAGATGTAGTATCACAAAGAGCAGAGAGTTAATCGCTGACGAATTAAAGACACGAGCTTTTCTTTGTATGCACGCGATGAACCGTTTGAGAAGTCTTTAGTATCCACCGATGGCTTACTCATCCGTTTCGCGATGGAAAGTCGATGTATCGCAATGTTATCAGGAGTGAAATACAATAAGATGATAAATTCGACCGATATGGTGACCGAGGTGACGCTAATCCCGTGTGATTATCTCTCGGTGTTTGCTTTAGTGCGACACGACGCGCAAAATTCATATCCATTTACCGCCTAATAATTTTATTAATACATGCAAATGTTTATCTCCCGATATTGTTACGACAAAGGAGTTGTTATCCGACGTAACAAAGAAAATCTTTCAGCAAACTTAGATAGTACAGACCACGAGATGACTTTATCTACTTTTACACCTGTTCGACAACAACCGGATGTCGGACAGACGAGACGGTAAAGCACTAAAGATAGAAATGAGAAGGAAGTCTACCGAATTTTATATCAACCCGCAATTTATTTAGAAATAGATTTTTTGCACGTATATTAAATTACACAATATATTGTCTACATATAATATTCAGTTGTTATTAATAAAAATATACTTGGATACAGTTGTTTGATCTCAGCAAAATTATACTTGCCATTTAGTATTTTAATATATTTTTTTATTGTCTAATTTAATTGACAATATAAAATTAAAATTTATATGATTAAGATGAATAAGAGAATAATACGTTTTTGAACGTATTAAAGCATAAATGGACAATTTTGCCTTATTTCGTGTGTAATAACTTATGCATTAATATCATGAATAAAGAGCGCAGCCTGATAGCATTCGTAAATCAGAAATAAATTAGGTCAATGAGCGGCACCTTTCGCGGCAGCAGATTATTTTCACCGTTCGCACGGATGGCCTCGATCGAACCTTAGACCTTGGGCCAAATGTTACCCTCCAGGATCTCGCGATCGATCCCTCCGACGGATGCGACCTTGTTTGTAGGTGCTCCACGAGGTGTAAGGCGGCTCGAGCTAAAAGGGTCGATGACGAGAGAGTTCGGAAATGCGCGTCCCACGTGGGTGAGTTAGTGCAAAGCCATCCTTCCTCGGCGAGTGCAGTCCTCACTCCGGCTTCGGTATCCAAAGAGCTAGAGAAGACTCGGTGCGATTCGATAGGTGCTGGGGAAGGGGGGTCGGGGAAGGCTGGAAGAAACGATGGCGAGGGGGCAAGGAAGAGAAAGGGTCAGGCTGGGACAGGACGAAAGCTCAGGTGTTCCGTTTCTCGTGCCCGACTCATCTGCGCGACGGTTTGGCGAACCCGTTGTCGGTGAACCGACGGCTCACGCACAGTACCCGTCCTCATCTTGCCCCACTGCTGCATCTCACGTCCGTCTGCACGCCCACGCCTCAGGAGGAGTCCTTAAGGTCTTTCTCACAGTCGTACGTTGAACCATTCGCTGCGTCATACGTGTTTCTAAGACTGTAAGCGTGGTAGTATCCCAATCGTAGAAAGTCTTGTATTACAGTCTCGTATTTCAAAAATTCTTACAACTCTCTACGCAAAATATAACAGATAAATGTGAAGAAATAATCTTCAAAATATTTTATTTTATTTTATTTTATTTTATTCATCCATTAATTTAAATGCATAAAAGCAGATAAATGCGTGCAGATATAAAATGAGCATATTAGTGAATGATTTTGTAATATTTATCGTGATACTGTAGCTGAAATATTGCGAGACTGAAGCTTTTAATAACACATTACGATTAATCGTACAAGGCTTTGTTACAATCCGCTACGCTCTCGAGAATACAAGTCTCCAGAATAAAGAGCACAAAACGAGTACGAGTGCAAAAGCACTGCTGGCCGTGACCAGAATAAATGAAAATAAATAGCAAACATGCCTTCGACCAGTTCTTACAAAATCAATGCACCAAGTAGAGTCCCGATGGGATTTATTAGGTTTCAATCCTCAGCACTGGCACGCAGTGTCCTCTCATTGATACGAGCAACCATATTTCTGCTTTGACAAACGATTCTAACGGACGTACTAATTACTCCCCACTATCAATAACATCTTTTACGTTGTGCTTTATACCGGATGTACCGGCAAACCGATTTCCTCGTCGGATCGAGCCTCTCCTTTGTCCGCGACTGTCGCTCGTTAATTTCTTAGCGCGCGCACACTGCCGCGAGCCTTCCCGGGTGTGTAATGTAATAAAATATATCTCCTGATGTCGATCGGACCTTAGCCTCCAACAAATCGTACGTACGCCAACGTCAACACAAACGCGATGTGTAGGTAACTGTGGAGTGTGTGGATCCAACGCGGCGCGCGGCGCGACGTGCAGTTCAATGCGGCCACGGGACATCTTCGAGAGAGAGAGAGAGAGAGAGGCACGGGCGATTACAACGATGACTGCTCTACATCATCCAACTAACGCTGTACCCTCGCGTGATACAGCATAGTCCTGGACTAATACCGCAGGGGGACACGTATCGATAATATACACGTCTCGGGCGAAGCTGGCTGCCTTCGTACGCGTAACTTATTGCCCCGCGCGCTCGCGCTAGCGACAGATCTGCTGAGGTGAACACCGTTCGAATATATCGTACGAACAAGGTATGAAATATTAGTGAATAGGTGCTTAATGCTAACAAGGCGGCAAGCAAGATTGTGCCGCTCCATATACGTTGAAACTTCATAAAGTAAATGCCTCATTTCAACGCGTCATGACTGGCGATCTGATAGAACGAAAGCGAAAGCGCCGTTGCATTAATTTGTTCTGCATTGAACAGTCATTTGGATTACTATCTCTCTCAACTTTCCTTACATCGGGTAATTTTCTCCAAGTATGTTACGACGTGATCTTTAGAATTTGCAAAAAAACAAAACGCGCGTACATTTGTACGTACGTATCTACGTATCCCATTTTTTTTTTTTTTAAGAAGAGAAGGATATTTTTGAATTAATTATTACTGCTCATAATTTTTTTGTTTCTATTAATTTGCATCTTGAAACACTATTTTTTATTTCTATTTTTTATTAGAATATTAGCTGAATTAAATCTATTGATCTATTGATCAATCGATCGGAGATCTATTGATTTTGTAGAAGGAGAATCAGAGTTAGTATCAGAATTTAACATTGAGTATTTTAG